>VYZP01000361.1:18875-42635 GCA_013400635.1 Hypocryptadius cinnamomeus
TTTTTTTTTTTTTTTTTTTTTTGTTTGTTTGCCAGCACATACATAGAAGTGAAGAAAAGCAGGGTCAAAGTGCTTACATAATAATAAAGGTGCCCCTTCTGAGTGCATCTTCATGGGGTTGCTTACATGTGCAGGAAAGCAGGTTTATAAGGTTTTGGACAGATGGATGGTGAAGGTTGAGTCACACCTGGAACCAGCTGCACAGAAAACACCAGTCTGTAGTTTTTCAAGACTTGAGAACCTTGCAGGCTGTGCATTGAACAACAGAGACACACAGGTGGGAGCAAAACTGTCAGTCCTTTCTCCAAAGGAAAGTTCTCTGCCATTTGTATGTTTACATTTTTGTTGTTCTCATTGGCAGTTTGTGGCTTTGCTTACTGGAGTTTAGTTGAGTGTGTGTCAGGAGAGTTGGAAACTTTTGAGCCTGAAAAATTAATATCCTTTGGGATAGGACTTGGCCAGTCTTGCGTTTGCTTTTCAGGCATGATGGAAGAGCACTGAAAAGATAATTGAGGGAGGAGCAGAAGGCCATGATGATTTGCAAAAACTGATTTTAAACTAGAGGAGCCTGTTTGTGTTATGTATTGCTCTCACAGCATACATAGAAAACTGGAACTAAAGATAATCTCAAATCTTGGTGTCCTGGTACCCACATATTCTAAGTCTTTGAAGCACTGGTCATGTGTCTCTTCAACATACTGAAGTTTAATTTTATTGTTTGTTTCAAGCTTTTTGTGCTTACCGTATTCTTTTTTCAACCTTCTCCTGATAAAATTATAGAAAAAAATGCAGTGAAAGAAGCCTGTGTGAAGGCAGGGTTTGTGTTCCCTAATTCACAATAAATGTCCATCTTCCCATATGTTAAGAGATTGCAGGAAGAGATTTGTGGCAGTTCAAGCCATGCTGCCTCCTTTGATTTGCCTGCCCTCATTCTTCATTTTGGAGCTCCATGAAAAACTCTGATGTTCCTCACAGAGCAGGCGTATCTTGTTTTGACCCAATCTGTTTTCAGTAAAATCCTTTTTCAGTTCTGAAAAAATTTTCCCACTGCATTGATCTATGAAGCTGAGTTGCTGATTTGATAAACTGTGATGAAAAAGTAATTTGTCTCTCTAAAATAAAGGTTAACTGTCTGCCAGATTTCACTGTTCAAAACAACTCTTCTCTGCTTACAAAAAAATGAGTTAGAGGAAAATTGAAACCTGTTGAAAGCATCTTTTCCTCTCATTAATCATAATGCTTAACAGGTTTGGCTAAATGTGAGTTGCTTCTTTCCTGGGTGAGGTGAAACCTGTGTGTAGAGTCAAATCAAGAGAGATCTCCTGTTGGTAACTGCCAAAAAAAGGTCAGAGGTGATATTTCCTGTGGAAGTGTCCGTGGATTGGGTGTGCATCCCTACTGCTTTGCATCCTGCTTTGCTGGGGGAAGCTGGAAGGCACACTGAATCCTCTGTGGCCCTGAGCAGGTCTTGCCCACTTGATGCCAGCCAGATCATGCAGACACCCCAGCTCAGCTGCCCTAAGCAGTGAAGCAGCAGCAGCAGCAGCAGTGCTGTTCCATTAATTACCCTGGAAATGTGTGACCTGCCCAGGTCAAACAGTCCTCAAGGAGCAATTTATGCACTTCCCCTCAGGCATTGCATTATGTCCCAAATTTATTCTTGAAACTAATAGTTCTTAGAAGTCATTCAATACTTGATCCATTGCTTGTTTTCATGCAGAGAAAATATGTTTACAATTTAGTTAGGGAATAGTTTTGGCAGATTGCTTATTTTCCCGATAAACACAGGTAAATAACTATTTTTGAAATAAGATTCTCTCACAAAGGGAATATTCAGAAGTGTGCCAATAAGCAAAAAGTTACAATGTTTTGGATGTTTGCCCATAGAATATTAAATTGTATTGCTACTGCAATACATAATATTTTTTAAGTTCAGCTCTTGAATAATGTCTGGTAGTTGCACTATATTTGTCATTTTTAATATCCTGCATGTCATAGACATTAGTGTTTGTTTCATCTAAAGAAAATTTGTAAGAGATTTTGAACACTTATTTTTTAGCAGGAATAAGTACTGACATTTAAAAACCCATTTCAACACAGATCATAGACACACAAGCTAAAGGTCATATTGGTCAACATAGACAACTTTTGATTCATTAGAAACTTGAAGGTGAACTAATGACCACCAGTATTTGTTGAGTGATCGATTAATTTCTCAGTGATAAACATGAAAGAAAATCTTTATGCCACAAGAAGTTTTGTCAAGTAGCTTGGAAAGGCTGTTTGATAGATGGAGCCTTCAGGGAAGAACCTAACAGGAATCAATTGTTGTCCTGACTATAACTTAGCATGAGTTCCTAATTAGCAACTCAACTCATCATTAATTCTCAGCAGCCCATCTGCCTTTGCTTTATGTTCAATGTGGTACCTACTTTTAACTCTAACCCTACAAAAATTTGAGCTGTGTATTTAATATTCAAAATACTTGTCCCAGTAGATAATAACTTCAGGTTTTTGTTCCAGAAACATATATTTGTCAGCTAGAACCAAGCAGATTTTTAGATGGGGAAGCAAAAAGGGTTGTTTACACTTCAACAAAGAATTACTGCATTGTTAGCAAGGCACCATTTGCCTTCTGTCATAGCTGCTCCCAGGTTAGCACCACATCCCTCACAGCTGATTGAAGAGGGAAAAGCCTATATTGTCTGGCCATTCCACAGGAAGGACAGAAACACCAGATGCATTTTAATATCATCCATCTTTTTGTGAACAACCCCAAAAATGAATGGTGTTTCTCTGACATTTTGGTTCCATGTTAATGTCCAGAAACAATTTGGGATTCAGGATAAGCAACAACACCTGGTCAGCTAGACTGGAAATATAAAAACCAAATAAATGAAGAAAAACAGTTGTCAATAAAGATTGTGCAAATTTTAGAACTTCAGAGTGTTGTTGTTTGGGCATTATTACTTTTTTGTAAGAGAGTGAATTGTGCAACAGGATTTTAGTTTTTCCTCTTTTAGACAATTCTTTTGCCTTAGGACTCTCAGCTGCTTCAGTCTTTTTAGTTTATCAAATAGATACCAAGGGAAATTTTGCTTTTGTCAATAATAACTGAGATCCGGGTTCCCGGATAATGTAAACCCTCTCTTTATTTTGAGCTTGACTTTGAAACTTTACCTAATCCTTACATTTCCCATTATCATCTCTTTATTAGCAGCCACTTATTTTAAAATGGCTGCTAGTAAAATCTTCCTTTTCATAACAAAATGCCAAAAATCTCTGGAAAACTTGAAATACTTTAAATACTTTTTTTTTAATTCATCTCTGACTTTGTTGCAGCTATCATGAATGATGAACTTGATTTACTTGAAACTGCTGACAGGAACTGTTGCGGGGGGTAGAGAGGAGAAAAATGTTTTTCAGTTTCTCCACAAAATGTTTGATTTCGGTTTAGCAAGTGTGGAGACAAATGTGAGGCAGAGCTTGCAGCAGTGCCAGAACAAGTCTCACCTGCCCTGTGGGTGGCTGGTGCTCACCCCGGAGTCCCAAACCTTGGGAATTTGGCTTTGGAATTGCAGTGTGACTGCTTGGGGTACCCACCACGGGAACAAATCAGGGCCAAGCATGCACAGCACAGTTGCTTTGGGAGACAAGGATAATCCCTCAGCATGAAATGATGCCAGACTTAGCTGGGGTAGGTAACATAGAAAGGATAATTTAGTAAATATTTTATGTCCTCTTGTCAGTTGGGAGGGTGAGCAGGGACATTTTGGACAGTATCTTGTTATTTTGAGAAGTAGAACTCTCAAGTGTATGCGTCACAGGTAATATTTTGTAATTTTTTGTTTAAATAGCCACAGTTATAGAAGGTTTCATGTAGAAGGTTTGTCTTGCTCCTCATTCTTTGTCCATAATGCTGGAAATGCCTGGAGAGGCAACATATTCCCTGGAGGGAGTGTATCTGAGAAGAAAAACTTCAAGCTGCCATTGATGGTTCAGCATTTGACTGAGCTCTGGGAGAAAGGATTGATTCTCACCCCCTGTCAGCCATGAGCAGCACGCACAGTGGAACCCAACCAAGGCCCCAGATGCTCCTACTACACTGTGGTGTAAATCAAAACTAGCTCAGCTGAAGACAGTGTGAGTCATGCCATGAAAAGGAGATATTATCTTATTTGAACATATTATGTCTGTGAAACATTTATTCCATGCTGACAGTTCACCAGCAAAGCTACTCTTGTCCCATTTATTTGCTAAGAATTCTTCTTTCATGCCCTGAATTTATAAGGGGTGCCAATATATTCGCACAAAGGGTTCATCATAATCTCCTTTTCCATCCATTTCATTAAATGAAGTAGGAGACCTACAGCAATAATCAAACCCTCCCACTTTGTCGTCTCTGTGTTCTTAACAGGTATGTAAAAAAATCAATAATTTTATTTAGGAAAAAGAGCAAGGTTTCACACTGATGTTTTAATGAGGAATTCACTTAAGAGGAATTCAGTTTAAATTGTCTGTCTTTGTGTACGTTTTCTGTATTGATGCTAAAAAGACACCATATATACAAGTTTTAATTTTATGTTCAAACATTCCTTTACAAAGCAGTTAAACAGATGTTAAAGAGGAAGAAAAGTGGTGCTGTGTCACCTCTTTATTACCTGGCCTCCTGAGCCTGTGTGTAATAGGGAGTAATTTTGTTTCTGGCTATAAACTGGCTGGGCTGGCAATCTCCAGAAATGTGGTATCATGTTCTTAGCAGCTAGCCCTACTTTTGGATTCCTATTTTCTTTTTTTCTAGAAGTTTCCTCTTTTGCTTTTTCTGATGACCACAGATTTCCACAGCACTGTTTGTAACTTGAGCAGTAGATTTTGTAATAACAGTCCCCACTCTCAAGTAGAGACTTTATAACTATTACCCCATCTGTGTGGCTGCACTGTTAAAATTACAGCTTGTAAAACACCCACTATGGCCAAAAAGAGTCCAGTAAGCATTCTGGAAGTAAAGATGACTTTTCAGTTACAATTACATGTTGTGTAAATTGAATACAGACTCAGGAGGCATTTTGCTATTTGCAGTCCCATAATGCAGCACATTTGAGAGCAGTGTATTGAAACCAAGTCTACAGCCAGCCTTTGCAGATTCCAGTTTTGTGGAGATGAAGAAATGAAAACACCTTCAGTGAGGACGGATCTATATTGCTGCTCTAAGCTAAGTGCTCACTGAAGAAAAAACTGTGGGATGGCTGTTCAGCACCTGAAAGACCTCAGGAAATAATTTATAGAGTTTATACAGGTCCCAAATGCACAGAGATGCTGACGAGACCTCTCAGGCTCATATTGTCATATTGTCTGCAGGCAGAGTTGAACAATATTGTCCTGTGTTGGGAGCTGAAATAAGAACAAACCAGGTGGATGTTGACCTAGTCTGGAAGCCATAATACAGGTTCTGTAGATTCATACTTACCAAATAGTTCCCCAAATCCCTGTACCTTGGCAGGAGTAATGTCTTGAGTATTGTCTGTGGGAATAGCAGCTTTAAAACAGCTGTGGCACAAGTTGCAGGGATACATGACCTATTTCTTTCATGCTCTCTAGTTTATTTGAAGATCAAAATTCTGCTTTTCTAATTTACTTTGTTTTCAGTCTGTGCACCTAATTTTGTTTTGTTTGATTTTTTTGTTTTTAGCAGCAAAATCATCAAAATACTCTTTTTAATGAAAGACAGTTATATAAAAAAGGTGTGGAAAAAGCCCCAAGATTTAGGGCAAATAAATGCAGCTGTGTTACAGTATAAATATAAGTGTATCTTTTAATTTAGTGTGACAGCACTGTTGCTGCTGTGATCAAGATTTGGAAGTACTTCTTGGTAGGAATATTTTGTTTCTCAGCAGAAGCTGACAGAATCCAATTCAGAAAGTTGTAATTGGCCTTCCAGTATAAAATTCTGGTTTCCTCTACCCTTCCTCAATATAGCACAAGATTATATGTTTTTATGCGCCTGCCAAGCTGAAATCTCATGGAATAGATTCACATGGAGCATTAACTGCAATATGTAGCTAGGAAGCTGTGCAATAAAAGAAAGATATGCTGAAATTCCTGCAAATGATAGACCTAATCCACTTCCTGGGTGGCTCCAGGAAGTTCAGTTATGAAGGACAGCTTCATCTTACCAAAGAATAGATGAGATCAAATGTATCTCTTGTAATTAATGAGGAGAAAAACCCTGAAGGTTCAACTAAAAGAAGGCAAAATTGCAGGCAGCAGAGTGAGGAATGTAGGATTTTATCTGTAGACTGGAACAACTAATTAGCTTTTATTTTTCATAGAATATAGGACTTTAATTTTGCAGGGAAGTCCTGAAGTGGTAGCTGGCCATTGATACAAGAGGGGATGTGGTTTGTTACTACTGAGTCATGAAATGTTTTGTTATTGGTACTGAAATGGCTGAGAGCTAAACTTAAGGAATGAGTCGTGTCCTGAGGTGAATCCAGGCTGCAGTGAGCAACTCCAGCTGGGAGGCACCAGGGAAAGCACTGAGCTGTGGGAATCTTCAAAGGAGCTTTGGAAAGTTCCCACCTCCCCTGAGCTATTCTCAATCCTTCAGAATGGCAGGTTGTGTACCCTGGGACAATTCTTCATCCAAAAGTTTTGGTGTATCCATGCTCCCTCTTGGAGATGGCCACCAAGGTACTTCAAACAAGAAAGGAGACTCTCAACCTTTCTTGCATTGATAGTTCCAGGTGTAAAAGAATGGAAGCAATTATAAGCCATGCAGTAAAGAATGCACTGGAATAGAGCAGTGATTCTACATTGTGTAGGGGGTTTTCAAAAATAATGGAACTTTAATGTGCTTTCGTGATATTGCAAATGTGTATACATTTAGAAATATTATTTTGTTTCAGTAATATTTGTTGAGATGCAGCGACTTTCTGGAGAAGACAAATACATATGAAAGTGGATAACAGTTGTTATTCTTTCTGTTGGCTGTTCTTTCAGCAAAATTTTACTACATCCTATTGAAGGGTCATTGGAAAGTCTGCTTATACCACTACAAGTATTTTCATCTTCATCTTCAAGAGAAGCTTAATTTTTTTGTGATTTATCCTGATGGAGAGACTGGCAGAGCTTGGTTCCATACTTTCAATTTGTAATGAATTTTTCAGATTCTAGAAGTGGTCAGTAGATTATTTATCAGTCTGTTATTAATGGAATGGGATGTTACACAGCTGGACAGTTTGCATAAGCAGCTGCCAGAGCACACCAGTGATATCTTCTGTGCTTTGTTTGGAAGCAATGTCATTAGTCTTTGGGTGAGAGACCATTCCAAAGATACTTACTTAGGCTGAAATCTTCAAAACTGAGGTTAATTGTGGTTTTGTGGCAATTTTCAACTGAAGTTTTGGGGTGAGATGTTATTGTTTCTTTGAGGCTTTAAAACTTGAATTTATATTAAAGAAAATTAAATTCAGCAAAATATGACTTAAATCTGTATGTGTTACCTGAAGAAGTCAAAATTGTTATAATTATATTTCATCAAGTGTAACTTAACATTTTAATAGGTAATGTCTAGGGCTGATCTGTCAATGAATTTTTAAAATTTTGAAATGAATGCTCAAAATAAGAAAACATCCATTTAAACACATGATTTACTGATTCATTTCTAGAAGGCAGGGACTTTCTAGTCGTGCCAGAGAAGTATTTCCCTTAAAATGGGCTCTTCTGTATTTTGAAGTAGGTGGTTTTGATATCAAAGAGTGAAAAACCCTATATTTTCCTTTTCCCTTGGGGCACAGTAAGGATGGCCCTTTGCTTGAAGTCTGTAGCAAAATTTTAGGCTGAATCAGTGCAAATTCTCCAAAATATAATTAATTGTATTACACTGAAGTTATCCAACAAGTCCTTCGAGTGTATAATCAACAGCAGTAATTTGACAAGTTTATCAATCACTTTACAAGACAAATTCTGATTAAATAAGAAAGGGACTTAATCTTTACAATACACCATAAATCATGTGTACTGCTTGTAAGAGATAGGATCAATTTAATTTTCTACAGCTGTTCTACTGACAGGCATTGTTCAGAAAGCTGTCATCTTTTATGATCAGTAAATCAAGAACTTGCTTGGAAGTTGCCTGGGCCAGAGGAGATGGGAAGGCTCTGACTTGATGTGCTGGAGCAGCTCCAGCCCCAGGGCTGGTGGGATTCCATGTGGAGAGAGGCAGCTCTGCAGAGGGGCTCTGCCAGGGGAGCCCCTTGCTTGGGGAGCAGTGGGACTGGTGAGGGCCCTGCCCTGCACAGGGAGGGATTGTCCATGGATCATGAGCATGCCCAGAGTGCAGCCCCCACATCCCATGGGCAGGGCATGTGTGTGTTGACATGGGTTTGTAGCTCACTGTGTATGCGGTTAACCTAACTAGGGCTTTATTAAACCCTAATACAAAGATTCAGTCTAGAGGGGCACCCAGAATGTCTAAAGCTTCTTACCTTCTTCCTCCCTCCTTCAGGTCTTTCTCTTAGTTGTATTCATTGCCCTTTTTGTTTCTAATTTGGTGACTGAGTTCTTATTGTGTATCCAATAGTGGTGTCCAACACTGCAACTTAATGGCTTTGTTTATAGGGGATTAGCCTTAAAGAAAATTCAAAGTCCCTGACGTGCAGCTGGAAAACCCCTGTGTTTTTAGCAGCATAGTTGCAAAAGGTATTAAGAAGTTGCTTTGCATCTTCATCTACAAGAATGAAAATACAGAGGTGAGAGCCAATTTTTGTGCTCCAGTACATGTATAATGCTTCTAACAAAACCCAGAGTCTTCTAATGAAGACAAGTTGCAAGTGTTTTACAGAGGGGACTAATCTGTGCTGGCTTCTGGCTTGCTTTTAAAAAGGGGGAGGCCCAAGGTGTTAAAATTTATGTGCTGTAGATTGTCAGCAGGGTGCATGAGGAGCTCAACGTTTTTTAATATAAATTCTCATTTCTTTTAAATATACTCTCTTGGTTGTAGCTGTAATTTACTGAATATTTTTGAATACACTAATGTATTTTTATTAAAGAATAGAAAATAGCTTCCTGCTGTTTGTGCATTACTTTTGCTGGTTTAATTAATTGTCTAGACTAAAGGTATGCTGTAGTTAGTAGAGATGTCTCCTGCAGCTAAAGGCATGAATTTCTTGAAGGGATTAAGTAGCTATGAATGCTGGGGAATGAATGGACTTTGGAAACCTCCCAAAAATTTATTGTGTAATGATTTTTGTCACGGTGAAAGCTGCAGTGGCTGACGTTCCAGGCAGAAAAATGAATCTCTTTCAACACAGCAAAACAATTCCTGAATACTTCTGCTGATGTCCCTCTTCAAGAGCAAACTTCTTGGAAATATTCGGGTTTTGTTCTCCAGGTTGGGAGCTATTGTCACTCTGCCAAAATCAGAGCACTGTGGGCTTCACAGTTTTCTTGGGCCACTAATGGAAAAATTCTACTGATCTTAAGAATTGCACATGTTGCTATATAAACACAGTCAGGCTTGGACCTTGCTACGAGATTTGATCCATACATAAGGTAGAAGGGTCCCATCACTGGAAAGTTTATGACTGATAAATAAAACATGGGGATACAATAAACAGTGGTAAAGTACAAAAAATACGAATATTTTAAATATGGAAGAAAGAGGTATATGGAAATTAAAACTGTATTTGGGGTTTTAAGCTGGGAGACTGGCTGCAGTTAAATGAATCACTTGTTTCAATGTGCTGTTGTATGAAATGAGTTAAAAATGTATTCCTCAGTATTGGTGAAAAGTGATGGTCTGGGGGAGAGCCTTTGTGACACTCTGATTTTTATTGTCCCTATGGATTGCTCTTTGATTTCCTGGCTCAGCTTGTGAACTCAACTGGTTTTGGGCAGTTACAACTCCGTGGCTGGGGCAGTGGGAGCGAGATCATCCCTCTGCTCCCTGACCTGGGCTTAGGGATGTGCCCTGCAGTGGGACAGGGCTCATGGGGTGCTGGCTCCAGGGACTCTGGAAACAGCAGGGATGCTCCAAGGTGCAGCTGGCTGAGCTGCCCTCCTGCAGTGCTGCTGCCTTCTGGCTTGCCTGGATTTTACAGACAAAGAATAAAGCTTTAGAAACTCTCCTGTATTTCCTCTGCTCCCTCCCTCCCCTCCCCATTTCAGGAAAACAAGCAGATCAAATATTAAGGAACCAACCCTTTCAGCATCATTGGATATTTCCAAATACATTTTTGACATTTTGAGCAACAAAGTTATACTGAGTTGTAGTTACAGGTAGTGCTTATTCTAACCTCCCAGTGTTGTTGTTCTGAATCTTGGATGAAGAGAGTCAGAGGTGCTCTTTTTTCCTTTTTTTAGGGCTGCATTTCTTAGCACACATGCTGTAATGTCATCACTGACCTCTCCACTACCATTGACATGTTTTCCTAAGAATGATAAAAGGTTATGTTTTTGCAGTCTCACTTTTGATTGCCAAATTGTGAAATGTGTTATAAATCCTGATGATGATTCATTATACTGTTGCTCAGAGGTGACAGTGACTATTAATGCATATTGAGTGAAAACTGGGTGTGAGAAATTGCGGTAGCAGCATTGGTTGTTACAGTCATTAGTACCGATCTGATTGTGATTTTTTAAAAAGTTAATAAGTAATTCACATGCTCATGCAGGCCACCTTGGAAATCCAAGTCTTGAAGACTGGCCTTGAAAGTTTCTCTAATGGTTCTAACTCCCTCTTGCCTTAGAGTTAATAGAAGAGAACAGAAATTAGCTCACTGGAATTCATCTCACCTGCTTTCTTGATTGCCATCAAAACCACAATTATTTTACAAGGGCTTGGTGGTTGCTGTTATGACAGCTGTGGTCAGTTCCTACATTTTCCTCTGAGCTTCCTGACACCCCCAACCTTCCCAGCTGGCTTTGGGCCTTGTCCCATTGCAGGGACAACTGTAGCTCACAGCAGGCTTTGGCTGCTCCAGGGCAGGAACACCCCGCTGGAACTCTCCAGGGCAGGAACACCCCACAGGCTTGGTCTGTTCTGTCCCTGTCCTCTTTACACAAGAGGGGGTTCATGGATAGACTTAGGCTTATTTTCCAGGGATGTAGAACTTGGTCTGGGACCATACATTGTTAGTAAACTTCAGAAGACTTTCCTGGAATCATTTCAATACAGTGTGCTTTTTTTAGGGGGAATTTTTAATACTGACTTTAGAACTTCTTCCAAGTTGTTCATGTGTGCAAATCATTTCTGTAGACATTTGCAGTCTTAAAAGCTACTTTCATGCTTCTCATCCTGTTTTGATATTTTCCATTGCCGTTGACTTTAGGAATGTAAGACATGGAGGCTCAGAATGAAAGGATATCTTGAAAGAGCTGTCATTTTAATGAGAAACGCTACTGGCTGAAGGTAGTCTCAGGATTTTAATTGAATAATTCCACAGATTGTCATTTTTGTTTGAAGCAGGAATGTCACAAGCAGAATAAGACAAACATGAAAACCTAAGTACTGTAGAACTTAATTTATATTTTTGCTTGAAAAGGAATATCAAAAGGTATCATTGCACATTGCTTATATAAGTTCACACCTTTTATTTGTACATATCTATTTTCATTTCTAGATGTCACTATTCAGTAAAATACCTGAAATCAACCTTACATTGAAAAAGAAAAGCATTAAAGGAATCCATCCATGTTGTCTCTGATGTAGATCAAAGGAAATTGTATCCATTTGGGGTAGATGCTAAAGTAAACATGGAAAACTTGCATTATCTTCAGTTGGGTTCTTGATGTACCTTGAGAAAGAAGAAAGAGAAGTGTGATTTTGGGAGCAGCAGAGAGCTCTGGGGCTGTCAGGAGGATGTCAGGATCTTTCTGATTCTGAAAATGAATTGGTCTTTAAAAATAGACTCCTGTATCCACATTTAGATATTAAAAAAAAAATTAAACTCTGAGTGTAATTAAGTTTGTGTGTCAAAACTCATCAGATTTTTTTAGCACTTCTTTTTTAGGGCTCAACACAGCTATTTTTATTTCATCTGATGAATTAAATCTTTGACTTCTACTTCCTTTTTATTACTGAATCTCTGCTAATCTCTCTTTGAAATATATGCAAGAATATGATATCTATTCATTGTATTTTCTTTTTCTGGCAACAAAAACTTGCCATTCCATAGCTGAACATTAGAAGCACTACAAGTATCCATGATCTTTGCATTTATTCTTTTTCTGTAGAGTTGTTTTAGAAAGTCAAAGAACTTGAAATGTGTTATATTCTCAAATTAGAAATGAAGAATATAGATGGCCTTTGAAGAGGGAGTTATGAATATTTCTGAAAAGGCAAAATAAGTTTTTGTTGCCAGATTTAAAAAGATATTCCAGATTATTATTAAAATCAGACCAATATATTTCAAGTAATAGGTTATCTATTAATAAGATAAAGTAATAACCATACCAAATCTTCCAACAAATTACAGACAAAGTTGACATTTTTCAATTTGCATTTTTGCTCACATTTCGATGAATGTACATTTGGTCAGAAATAATAACTGTAATGATTGATTCTGTGACAGTTATTACCATTTGAGAAATCAAAACTATTGATTTTTTAAAAATTGATGAGTGCAAAAATTACACTTTTCAGAGTTAAAAGCTTCTCTTAAGATTCTGTGTAGCTGACGTAACGTCTCCTGTTGTCCTTCCTTCTGTGCTGGTCCTTTCAATAGACTGATCTTTTTGGATTGCAGGCTGACTGTGCCAGTTTGTCAGGAGATAAAGCCACATGTCACTTCAGGATGTGTTAGCAAGGGTTTTGTGTGTAAGAAACAGGAGGTGATTAATCTGTGCTGTTTGGCGCTAATGAGGCAGAAACATTGCTCAGATTTGGACATCACGCGGATGGTGTCTGACATGATGTCAAACATGCTGACAAATTTCAGAGGAGAGCAAAATGGAAATGATGACCTGTGACCAAGACTAAGTGAAGCAAGTTTGTTTAGTCAGAAGGTTGCAGAAGGCAGGACACTGGGGCTCCTCAGACGCTCCTTGCTCCATATCCAGCAGGGAGGTGGAGAGCAGCTGCTGCCAACAAAACCAAGCACCGAACCCTGAGAGTGCCTAGAGCAGCTGCTGAGCAGGGAGCAGGGACCTTCCTGCCCATGTCTCCTGTGAGAGATGAACAAGCATTACTCAGTTTTACAGCTCTCTGCAGCCTCTGCACTTTTAAACCAGAACTGTAAGGAACAAAACTCACCCTGTGAGGAGTCAGTGTGGAACTGCTGGCTCTGTGCTGGAAAATGGAGCAGTGACAATTTAGCACTCAGTGACAACTTATCACTCAGTGACAACAGTAGCAGCCAACAAACATTTATGGTGGGGCAGATAGTTCTGGAATATGCCACTGCCTTTATCGGTGGATGTAATGTCATCTGAGGGAGTTTCTCCTCAGTGGTTTAAAAATGTGGCTCCAAAAACTTTATAAGACTATTTTGAATAATTACATGGAAAAATTTTGTTAAATCAGCTGTGGGACTGTGTGTAGTGTTTGTGAAGTCAAGGTCATTCTGGATGCAGGCAAATACCTTAGGTTGTATTTTTTTTTGGAAAGAGTAAGAGCATGAAAACACTACAACAGGCTAGCTACAGAGGTTATAGAAACTCCTTTATTGCCTGTTAAGAATATGTTTGATAAATATCTGTCATAGATAACATCAATGAAGATTCAATGACATTATAGTCTTCTGCCATCTGTTCCAAACCTCTCTTTCACTGACAGTATGAAAAATACAGAAACCCCTCCCTTTCTTTGTCAGATTATGGGGGTTTTTTCATCTTTTTACAGTATAATCTTTGAAGTCACTTGATTTTTTTTGTCATCTTTTATGATTTCTTCTCTGCTTGTGTCTATTTGTCTCAACAAAAATAAATGCAATGAATAGTTAAAAGGGAAAAGTACTAAGCAGTAGGAAGAGGTAAAAAGAAGACTGGAATCAGAAAGAAGAAATAATTGTATAATTACAATATTTTGTGTGCAGAATCCAAAGGGAATGCTGTTATAGAATGAAATTCTGCAGGAAGAAGGAGGTGTAATATAGAGGAAAGCAGTGAATAAAAAAGGATAACAGAGCAGGTAAAGAGAAATTCAGAAAGCTTGTGGGAGTAGAAAGAAGGATGAAAACAGCCAAGGGAATGAAGATAGAACAGCTGACAAATGGAAAGAGAAGCTGAAAGGGGACTCGAGTGGAGCAGATGGTGGGTGGGGTGGGCAAAGCAAGAAAGTAAAATAGCTGAAAAACTAGTTCAGAGGAGGTAGTAGAAATGGAAAACAGCAATATCCAGGGGGAGCTGAGTATAACAGCTGGAGCTGGGAGAATGGCAGAAAAGTGCTGCTGGAAATTGAGTAGGAATCAATTGATAGGAGACAACAAAGAATTAATGTTTGAGAAGAGCAGACAGAGTAATTTCAAGCAGAAGAGCTGTACAAGGGGTTTTCACTCTTTCAGGGGAATCCTATTTTGGAGCTGTTGTTGCCACCACCTCTATAGCTTCCTTTTCCAGGTGCAGGTTATTTACTGCAGTGTTAGCACAGTTTCTGCAACTATTTTCAAAACCTGGTTTGATCTCCTGTTTGATATCTTAGTCTTCACAAATTTTACAGATATTATTCATTGTAAACACAAAAGGGAAATCTTGTTTATCTTCAATTTCTTGGGACAAGGCATTCCGAAATGTTAGCAGTTCTGCACGATTCTGTCTGGTTCACTGTATCCTCTTGTAACTTGCATCACAGAGATTTCACATTTCATTTCTCTAAATGGATTTTAATGCCATTTACATTTTCAACTTCAGTAGATTTTCTTTCATTGCTTTCCTGCTGCTTAAGCAATTAGGTTCAGTGAGTGGAGAACCTTCCCTCCATCAGCCCTTTGCAGCAAGGACAATACTGAACACGTCAATGACCAGCAAAGTATTGCTGAGCCAGTGCTTTGGGAATCACATCACAGGAAGTCAAACATGGTTGTGGTTCACACAGCTTTATTTCATATGGCAGTCAAAGAGGGAGATTGTTAGATTTTTAAAATTGCTCTTGGAAATCCAGTGAGTTGAATTTAGTCTGCATTCAGTCTGTTGGTTAGTTGTTCAAGGTTTGGGGGCTGTACTTTCATTTAAAACTTCTGTTGTTGGGGTAATACAGTTATTGCTGAAAAAGGAGGAGACATTCATATCACTGATGTCCTGTCTATTAAAAAACAGAAGTAAATGAGCAGTTTATTAGGGATTGTATTATTATTTCTCATTTGTTTAAAATGTACTGTGCTAATCTCACCATATCCTTAAAAGAGTTTGAAAAAGGGACTAGAAAATGTGAAAAATTCCTCTAAATGTAGCTGGGGAAAAAAAAGAAAATGTGCCTCAAACAAACTAAGGTGTCCTTGTGTGTGCCAGTCAGGTTGTCAATATTTGGGATGCTATTTTGCTGTTGCTGTGTGGTGGATTCCCCAAAGCTTTCCTCTTTAAATGAAGTTTTTTAGTTTTATGCAGTGGTATTGAATCACATGGTGGGGAAAAATTGTCAGCAGCTGTTAGAAATTGTTCAAAGATATAAACATCCCTGTGTGTCTTCACCCTAAAGTAATGTCATTTTCTGCAGAAATACACAAATCCTTCCCAGTGAAATTCACTTTTCTATGGAAAGGGATACTGTCTGAAAAAAGTAAACAGTCAGGTATAGAATTTAATACTCTACAGTGATTTTGTTTGTTTTTTAATAATTTGTTAATAGTTCTTCACTGTGTTTACTGCACCAATACCTGGGATAAATCAGTAGCAGTAAAACAAGCAATAATTCTTAAAAAATATGCTACAGGTAAGATCAGATAAAGCAGTGTTTGTCATCATTCATATGAAATTATGAATTATGTAGAAGAGAGAAATTCTCATTGGAGGGTAGAAATTCTTTCGATTACTTTGGTCAGGGATTGAAATTCAACACTTACCAGAACTGATCATTGTGTTGAAAAATAAATGGTCCTATAATTTACAGATATTGGATAATTTCATTTCTATTGCTTTACAGTGTAAATTATAGTGCTTTAGGGGTTTGAAATGTTTTGGGGTTGCTAGGGCTTGGGGTTTTTTCCCTTCAAAATTTTGGCTTATCCTTTCTTTGAGGCACTTGTTTTATTTTTAATTTTCAGTTTTATGAGGAAAAACAGATAAAAAGGTAAAAACGTAATCATAGCGTAGCAAGTCTGAAGTCTGATGATTAAAAATTTGCACAGAGTTATTCTCAGAAAAGAAGAATTTTAAGTGATCTGTTAAACAACTCAAAGTACTCTGTTGAACAGGAACAGGTTTGCAGCCAAGATTTGTTGCAGTAAGACTGAGCACTCTTGGAGCAGACAGTGCTGGTGCCTTTGCTGGGCAGAACTGAAACCCTGCAGATACCAGTTCTTCCAGTGCTGGGAATTTACCTGTGTGCCTCATGGCTAACAGGAGTGAAAACCTGTAAGCAAATGGCTGATGGAGTGGGGAAAGGGCACTCTTCCAGCCTCTGCTGCAAGCCACATCAGCAGCCCTACACTTCACTTAGTGGAACACTGAAGTGGTAAAGCCTTCCACTCCCCATGGACCGTCCGGATTTAACTTCAGGATGCAGAGATGCAAATGTTCTTCCATGTTCTCACAGGCTCCTGAGGGAGGCTTAACTTAAGGTTCTTTTCCACTAGGGGAATAAGGGTATAGTGTTTCCTCTTTTTCAGATCTCCCATATATTATTTTTCTTTGTTTTCATGCATGGGGGCATAATTAATAATGTTGATATTTAAAGTATTCCTGACTCTATCTTGTATGTTCATGTGACTACAACAGGTCATGTTTCTCAGAACTATTTTTCAAGATCCAACAAATATAGGCAGTTGTCATGATAGACACTCAGATCACTTAGTTCACATTCTCAGGAGCTGCAGGAGGCAACCAAACTTGTACCAAAACCTGCCAAGATAGGTAGGGTCCCAGATTCAATGGAAATGGCGTTTACCATTCATACTCAGGAATGGAAACAGTGAAAATAGGAAGGAAACAAGAAAGGCCACCAGGGCACGCATAAAGAGCTCTCACTCTGACTCTGTTTTGAAGAGCTGTCCAGTGTAGTTTATAATGTTTATATAAACAAGCAAATTTATTCTCAGATGTGTGTGATAGATTGGAAATACCTAAACTTTGAAATAAATATTTTAGCCCTGGTTTATCAGAGGTCTTTCTCTGCATCTGCTTTTCTTCCTTATCCTTTTTACGCCATACCTTTGAATATGTTGGCTGATTTTAGCTGTTTTGGAAAGGACTAGAGATCTTGGGAGAAATATGTTTATTTTGGTTTTTTTTTATTCTAGTTTATTTTATTTTTGTGAGATGGGAGATAGATCATGAGTGCCTCCACTGAAAGCAATATTGGAAAGTTGCTTTACTTGACATGAGAGAATATGTATGAAGTGAGACACTGGAAATCAGACTGTATTATATCACTGCTCACAGACTTATTTCTAATACTTTCTGTCTGCTGTTGTAGGTGGATGGGTTGAACTTCTGGGGTAGTAGAGTTCATGACTCTTCAGATGATATTTGCATTCATTTAAGTTAATTTGCAGTCAACCCCATGACTTTGGATTTCAGTGGTTGAATAGTTAATAGCATGTATGCTTAGACACTCTAATTTATAATTTGGCTGTGCATAGAGAGAACTAAGGGATGCATGCTCAGATTCTTTAATAATAAATGTATTGGCTCTGATACACAATTCCTGTTAGAAATCAGATTAGGAAAAAGCTGGATGTTCTTGTTTTTAAAGTTAGGAGTTGTTATGAAAAATCTCTCAATCTAGCATTTAGCATGTAATACTTCAACTCAACAGCATGACTTCAAACAGAATATATTTTGTCCTCTGTTTGGAAGGCAGGAATGATTTAGAAATACAAATATTAGTGCTGCTGGCACTTCAGAGAAGGCTGTCCCTGTGAAGTGCAGGGCTAAGTCCGTGCTGATCTATGAATAGTGGAAAGTGAAAGTGATGTTGTAGTTTGTGGGTGAACGATTTGCTGTGAACTTTTCAGGGTTTATAATGGTAATTTGTGTTTGAGTTAGGCAAATAAAAATATTGATAAACTATCCCAAGTGATTCAATTAAAACAAGAAATGAAACCGCCTTAATGCAGATCCTTTGTTCACCTCTGCAGCTGGCATTATTTTGAATATACTGATAGCAGCAGAATCCTGATTCTGGGGAACCTTACTGCGTGGCTTGGCCTCGAAATGCAGGTTTCTCTGTTCTGTTTTGACTTGTGGATATCTTAAAGATTCATTCAGGAATCCATTTCTATCAGGAAAAGAAGTTCTAGTTAAAGACTATCTTTTGGTTGTATTCAATAGTAAGCCATGTTTTTTGATGTAGGAATCTGTGCAGACTGGCCTTGTATTTCCTGATCTTGTTCTTTGTGTAGGTCTCTGTTTTCTAAAATCACACTTCTGTAATCACTATTCCACATTTATTTTAGACAGGGCTTCTCTACACAACCCTGCAGCAAAGTGAGCTGTGTGCAATTGCTTCAGTTTCTGCACCTGCACAGAATAAATATTTATGATCCTCAGTGAAGGCAGGAAGGGCTAATATGACTTCCATCCCCCAGTGCTCTTACCCAGGCAAATGGAAAACTTCCTCCTATCAGACCATAGATGAAAGAAAATTTAGGTTTTATGGTTAGGGAAGTACCTTTCTCACTGTCTATTCCCATCTCATAAGTTTTCCTCTGCATTTTGTGCCTTTGGCATTCTCTTGACATATTTAAAATTTTCTGCACAGTTGTGAGCATGAAATGCTAATGTGAAATAAAAGACAGATATGTTGGCAAAAGTAGTGTATTTTTGAGGTAAAACCTAGATTATTATTAGGTGATACCATTCTTTCCTCTCCTGTTCAATGCTACACACATTCTCTAAGCTGCTACCTGAAGTACAGCACATGAAACTTCTGCAGGGGACAGAAGCTGAGAATGCAGAATAATTGGTATGGTTTAATGGGCAGGAATAAGTGCAGTGTGGTTACTCATGTGCCTGTGACCCTGGGCTGGCTGGGGCAGCCACAGGAGCAGCCAACTGAGCATGGCTGGAGGGGGGTGCTCCAGCTGGGACACTTCTGCCCTCTTGGCTCAGGGCAACCAGGGTGCAAATGCAGCTAAGCAAATAACAATGAAACCCTTCAATCCTCCATTTAGGAGGATTTAATACTGCTGGCCTGTGAATAAATTAAAGGGCGAGGTATGAAAAGAAATGAACATGGTAATCTGTGGTTGGAACCTAGAGTGAAAGTCACTTATTGCATTAATAGTTTCTGATGTGTCTGAACAGTGTTGTTGAAACACTTTACCTTTGGCAGAAAACGATCCTAAAAGAGCGGCACAATTATTGATGCATACAAACCAGTTATCTGTGCAGAGCTGTCATCCAAGGACACTACTGAAGCTGTTGTTGCCAAAATGTTGGTTAAAATCAGTGTTGATGTGTTTCCATGTTCAGTGCTGTTTCCTTGCACACACACGTTCACAAAACATAATGGAGTGTGTACATCTAACAAACAACTGAAAAATCTGCTCCTGGGCCCTCTTATGAACTGTTCAGCTGAGGTTTTCAAAGGAATCCAGTGAAATTAGCACTCAGGATTTGTGTCTAAGGGGTAGTACAGTGCCTAATTCCTTTGACACCTTTTTATATGAGGAAGGTTTTGGGCTTCTTTTGCTGGATTGTTTTCTGTAACTGTTCTGTGCTTGGAACTTGGTCCGCACTACTGAGAGCAGCACTACAATGTCAGAAAGAGAGAGGAGTAGAACTAACCCAAACAAACAGTAGATGTATTGGGCAATAACATCTATCTCTATTTACTCTAATATATTCTTCTGATCTAAACCAAGGCTATCCAATTTTCTAATTGCAAACCAGATTTTCAGGCATTTTAAATAGGGGGAAAAGTTCTTATTTCAGATTAAAAGCATCTGTCTGGGAGATATGAAACAATGAGTTTGTTAAATTTCCAGCTGTTGCTCTTTAAAATAAGAAGCTTCAAGTGTCTCAACAAACTGTAGCCTAAGAGTTCAAGGCAGGACATTTTACTTTCCAATTCTGTTTGCTAGAACTTAGATTTTTTTTTTTTTTTAACCTATGGTTTCTTGTCTCAAAACTAAAAAGTAAAAAAGTATGTTTACAGCACCACCTTTGTGACTCCTGGAGGTGAGGAGGAGGCCTCTGGTGGCATTGCTGCCTCCAGGCCAAGGTGCAGCTGGAGTTGCTTTTCTCACCTGTCCTTTTTCTCTCAAGTCTTACCACAGGCCAGGGTCCTTAACAAAATTAAACTCTTCATTCTGAGCGTGCTCTATTGCTAATATCATATCAAAGGGTGTTGTTTAATCTAAAAACTGTGGAGTACTGTTTAACTTAATGTGCAATTACTATGTGGCAGTTAATGACATTTACATATTAAACATCAACAAGTGATTTTGCCTGTAGCAAAAAGAACTAATCTTAATAATTTCTGGAATGCTCCTGCAATGCAGCAACCCAGCTTTATTGCTGTGATAATGACATTAACAACAGGATCTGGCTCCTGGAAGTTGGCAAGATCTACAAAAAATTATCACTTTCACCTTTGAACTTTATTATTAGTAGAAAATATTATTTTACTCCATAGATGCTTGCTGTGTATTCCCCTGAATGGTGCTGGGAGCATCAGCTCCATGGTGCTGTAGACTTTATTGTTCCCAAATGCTGCACCACAAACGTCTTCTTGTATTCAACTCATGCTACATCAACCCTCCCTAAATGCTCACATAGAGCAAGGGATGAAATGGTTGTGAGGAATTTATGAGCACAGAAAAGGGCTCACTGACATGGCTGGCTCAACTCTCACTGTGTTTTCTAAGCTATTGCCAGTAGTTTAAGAAGCAATCAGGAGTATTTGGCTGCCAGGGATATTCCACATTTCCTACCTGTCTGTGCTTATCAGTGGGTACAGCTCCTGACCTCAGTGGCTGACTTCTTGTGAATTTGTGTATTTTGGTGAGAAGCAATGCTTTCTGCCTAATCCGAATACCATTTAATTCCCCACTAAGGCCCATCAAGTGTTAAGAGCCTGTAAGATTCATTCCAGCACTGATAATTTACTGCCTGAAACTTGACATAGCCTTAAATTTTAAAACAGATTTGATAACATTTGTAAACAACAGTTAGCAGGAAAAAAGGTAAAATTGTATGTGTCATTCTGTTTTCTACCGTACACAATTTGCAGTTCAAAGTGAATATATTTAAATGAACTCCCCTGCAGCTACTGTTTACAGTAGCCTTCAAAGAATGATGAAAGCTTTTAAATAATGTAGAATATTACATGACTTGTTTTTCAAAACACATGCAGTGAATGTTTCAGAGTGAAAAGTCTGTGTTTCAGATTAGATGGATTGCAGACAGCTGCTGTGTTTACTGAATGTTACAGATGGAATGGAAAATAAATGTAGGGAGAAGACTAAGGAAGTAAAGGATTCTTAAGAATGCCTTATGTCTGAACAGCAGTAACTTAAAGGTGGATTAGATTATCTCATACATCACCTTGATAGCTAAGGAAATCTCATTCTCTCTTCCAAAAAAAAGATCTCTACTGTGTTATAAGTGTATTTTCTGGGAAAGGGCTGTGCTGCTGCTTGTATTCTCTTCCCCAATTTCTACTTGAGTTGTTAGCTATGGACCAGCATTTCTTGTCTATTCTCCTTTATAAAGGAAAGTCTCAGGTGTCCATGTAATGAGGTTATTTCAGAGTTTAGGATGCAGATGGATATTTCTCCATTAGATTATACATTCGAGTGTTTTTATCCAGGAATTCCTTCTCTTGATGCATTTGTAATGAATTAACTGCTGCTTTTGTGTGTGCATCTTGACAAGGTGCAAGATAAGCAGTAAGAAGACTGACCTGGCTTCATGCTGATGGCTCATCAGCCTCCTATCTATCCATCTGGTTTTGGATGTGTGTTGCATTCTAAACTAAGCCTTAGGCTGTCAAAATTGCACAGCTTACGCTGTGAAAGAGTGCTCAAATTTAACATAAAGTATATCTACACAGACTAGAATTACTGCCTTGTAAAAGCCTGGTTAAAGATGCAATCAGAAATGTAATTATATGTATTTATGGGATAATTAGGATAACATTTTATTTTGCCTCCCCTCAGCCAGAGAATGAGTTATGCCCTGAGCAGAAAGCTCTACACCTCACAACTTCTAGTTTCTTTTAATAAAAAGCTATTATTCAAAAGTAGAGGCTAGCTAGTATTCTCTAGATTCAGAATTGAAATTGGGCAGATAACACTTTCCTCCCTCAAAAGTGAAATTACAGTGAAATAAGTTATTCCATCAGTGTATTTTACTTATGATATCTTTATAAATGTGGTGTTTTGCAGAAGCAGAGTAAAAGAAATGAATCTTTAATATTTGTATCACAGTGAGAGTTAATGAGAGGAAAAGAAATGTAGTTTCTTGCAATAGGAAGTGACATTACTAAAATTTCCTTCCCTTAATTGGGGGGAAAGAAGTCTGATGAATATGCAGAAAATATCCATTTATCATAACATACACATTACAGTAGCTGGAAACAACATTGCCTTCTAAAAATTCAGTTAAGGTTTAGAAATATGCTTCTCAGCAGGGCAAAATAGCCTCTGTAGAACTCTATTCTCCAATGCTTTGGTTGTTTCCTTATTCCCTAATGTCAGGAAATTGAAGAAAAAAAAAAAAGAAAAATAAAATGGAAGCCTTGGGGCACATGACTGTTAATCTGTACAGCTGAGAGGTGACATGCAGGTGAGGAAATGGGTTTTTCCATCTATGAATTATTCTGCTTCTGCTCCTTGAAGACTGATATTTAATACCAAACCTCCCCTGGTTGTTTATGATGTGAAACTGTACTTCATGACTGAATTTAAGTATCTTTTGCAACCATGTTACTGAATGTGAGCAAGCTGTAGGCCGTGGTTTCACAGTCTGTTCTCTGTTGGGGTGTCTGCACCACTCAGCTTTGCCTCCCAACGTCCCTCCAGCCCTCTAAGAGCCAGTTTATGTCTTCCTAGGCTAGGAATTGCAGCATGGAAATAATTTGAGAAAGGTTCTGCAAAAACATATCATAAAGATACTAAAGAAAATAATAATGTGCTCCTTCAGATATTCTCTCTTGGGCTATATGTTTTAAATATCTTATCTCCATAAAAAAAGGAGATAAGCCATCATCCCTTGTCCAAGAAATAAAAAAAAAAATAATAAACAGAACTTGCCCAAGGAACAGGCATTCATTGCTTGGCTCCTTCAGTACGGTCACCTTTAAAAATAAGCCTAGTTTTTAAAATAAAAGAACCCAAAAGTAGTATTGTCTATTATAGTATTTCTATGTTATTAAATACATTCCTTATATTCAGATCTTAATGAACTGTGTAAGTAAAGTCAAGATGATCCATGTTTATGCATTTAGGTTTTGATGCACTTTCTGTAAATTAAGCAAATGATAGAAGGAAGTGTGCACTATTCTGAGGCTGCATGTCTCTGTTCAGCTGCTTCTTTTTTTGTAAGAAAGCAAACATTGAAAGACATTTTTTCTGTTATACAGTATGTAGTAGCCATGATTTAAGAAAAGTAATCAATAATTTTCAACTGTTTTACTGAGATGCATAAGTAGTGGGAAAAATA
>VYZP01000362.1:0-46718 GCA_013400635.1 Hypocryptadius cinnamomeus
GGGCGGGGCGGGGCGCTGAGGAGAGCCCGCCGCCCGCGCCCGCCCCCTAGCGGAGGGAGCGGCCGGACGGGCCCGGCCCAGGCCCCCGCCCGTCCCGGGCCTTCGCCCGTCTCGCCGCTGCTCTCCGCCTCGGCTCCGCTCGGAGCCCTTCGGCGCTTTCCGCCGTTTCCGCAGGGGGAACGGGAGCGGGATCACCGCGGATGGCGGGGCTGGGCTGTTCCCTCGCCTCCCTTCCCGCTCCGCAGCAGCCCTGGCGGGGACGGCCCCGCCGCCACCTGTTCCCGCACGGCCGCGGTGGCCGCGGTCCCGCCCGGGTCCCTCCCTGCCCACAGCTCCTCCCGGGCTGAGGAGCTCTAGTGGCTGGCTCCAGAGGCTGACACGAGCTTGTACCACACCGCCGGCTGGCGGACCCTGCCAGGGGACGAGGAGCCGGGTGTGCCTCCTGTCATCGCCTGGGGAAGAACGGGGCCGACGCAGGAGGTGCGAAGTGTCACCACGGCCCGCAGTTGGTGGCACAGCCCGCCCCATCGAGGGAGGAGGACAGGTCTGACCGCCGGCGAGGCGTGGCGAGCTGGCCAAGGCGTGGGGATGCGTGTGGAGCCTCCTGCTCCCCGCCGGGCACCGCGCTGCAGCGCCGTGCCGAGGGATCAGCTCAGGTCCTGCCACAGGAGTAACTGTGTCAGGGCAACTCTACACCCGTGCTAATTAGCTGAGCCTTTCTGCAGCGCTAATTAACTGAAGCAGAGTACCTCAATGGCCGAGCAAACCTGTGGCATGTTTTCTCCAGTTTTAAAGAAATTTCCAGGTTCTTGGTCCTTGTGCCCTTGTGCTAATGTGACTGTACATGAGATCAATGAAACAGTGCGGGTTAAAGTATTCAGAAAAAAACTCTAAAACTGTGTGAAACTTGGATGGTGCTCTCCTGATCTGTTTTGGCCCCTGCCTTCAGCCATCTCTGTTAGCTCAAATGCAGGAGTGGGAGCAGGGAGAGAGTGAACTGATATGCCAGAAGCTCCCTGCAAGGGACCCAGATCCAGAAAAAAACCCCCAGAGACAAGTCCAAGAAGAGCTTATCAGACAATTCCTTGACATGGTTGTATTGTTTCAAATTCCAAATTGCCTTCCAAGCTTAGTTCAGGGACCTCTATGCTGCAGTACACAGTATAAATATGTCTGCTGTGGAGATGGGGCATTCCAAAATGCAACTTAGCTCTTTTAAGAGTGTTAAAAAGCATTGGCATTGCCATCCCAAATCAGCCCGTTGGGTCACTGTGTTTCCACCAGAACCTCTCCTACTCGATGGGTGAGGATTAGACCCATCTAACGCTTTGTGTCCCATGGAAGTAAGTTAAATTTTCTTTGAACTGATACTCAGCATTTTCCAAAGTACTTTGCAAGCAATAGTCATCATCTTTTCCTCTAGAGAGAGTGCAGGAAAACAGTGCTACACAACAAGTACACAAAGTGAACATACCACCAAGGGCCAAGCTGCTGCTCCCCATACTGAAGGTTACTGCATCTTGCCCTTCACATAGTCCCATGTAGTTCTGTAGGAGCATTAATTCAGAGGCATGAGAGTCTATCCATTCCAATTAATCACAGTCAGGGCCTGATGACTTTAGAAGATGAAATATGAGTGCATCAGGCTTTTGATTTAGTGATACAGTTCCTGGACTCAGGTCCAAATCTGTGTAGCAGGAAATTCTGTCATTGCAAGCATCAGAAATTCTACTGCTGGGCCTTGAAGGAAATATGTAATCCCCATCTTCCCCTGAGTAAAAACTATTACGTATTTCATCAGGTGCTCTCAGTCATGCCAGTAAAGAAGAGTAACCCCCACTTTTGATTGGGAGTAGCAGATTTAATAGGAACAGACTACAGCTTTCTATTGCACACAATTACTTTCAGCTCAAAAATCCTGTTCTCGGAAAGCACTTTCCCAAATTCCTTAACTTTATAGAAAGGCAGAGAATCCTATAGTGATTAAGACCATGGAAGAGAAAAATAATTTAATACCTAGGATTGCCACACACGGGACACCATAGAAGCACTGTCTCTCACCAAGAGATGATTTGTCCCTCCAAATGTGGCATCAGCTTATAGCAAACAGTTCTGAATCCTCTACTCATCACCTACTTGTTAAAGTTGTGCTAAATTAGATAAGAATTAATTTAGTGTAATTTGTTTTCCTATCACACAATCAAAAATGTGGACAAGATACTAATTCCATGAGAATAACAACCTCAAGTTAAAAACCACTACTCCTCTCAGAAAAAAACCCCAAACAAACAAACCCCATAAAAACAACAGGATAAAAGTTGTGTCTGTTATTTTCACCTTTTGTGGCTGAGGCATTATTTTCTGTAATTACACAAACAAACTCTCTTTTTGCAGGATCATCTCCTATTCACTGCATGTTTCAACGGCTGCTTCACCCTTCACTGGACATGTTAATCCCTACAGACTAGATGTCTGTTCTCATACTCTTGAGTATCCAGCTGAAGACATCTAGGACACAGTTTTTCAACTAAATTTCTGAGTCTCTTTATTCACATCTCTGAGCACTTCTTTAAATAAAAAGAAATCACAACCTGAACCTCTGGTCAGTTTACTCAAAAAAAAAAAAAAAAAAAAAAATATTGCAGAGATTAAAAGTTCAGAAAACTCCCATGAAATGAANTTACTGATCAGAGGAAAGAAGTCCAGCTGGAGTAACTTCCTCAGCATCACCCAGAAGTGCTGTCATGGTAACAAACACCTCTGAGGGCAGTTTGAGCAGCTGCCTAGACAGAGATCAGATACTGATTAAAACCAGATGAGGAAAAACTTGTCTTACTTTTAATATAGATAAATTCTGCAGTTAGTTAGTTAGCCAGTAGTGATTTGAGGAAAAGTGTACAACTGTAAAAAGCTGTCAATTTTCTATACCAAGAAGTGCTAAAGGGCAGTGTGGATGGATCTCTGAGCCACCTGGTCTAGTGGAAGGTATCCCTGCCAATGGCAGGGTGGTTGGAACCAGATCTTTAAGGTCCTTTCCAACACAAACACTTCTATGATTCCATAAAATATGTGTGCACACATGCACATACAGATTTTCAGGACTTAATCAGCCAAATTTATGAGAAATTCCTTCTTGTCAACAAAAGACTGCTTGCTGTCAGAATCATGGACATGCTAAAGCTACCCAAAAGATGGTTACAAATAGGGAGTTTGTGTGATTGTTTTTAGTTAGCAATTCCTTATCGTAATTCTTCTTGAAAAGGCAAAATTATGATCAGTTCAGCCAGAGGCAGAAACTCACGATGTGAAACTTCATCCCAAATAATTACATTCTGGCACAGTTGTAACAAAAGCAGGATCTCTATAAGAAAATGATTTGGCAATCTGAGCTGTGGTCACTCTGCCTTATACATAGATCTGCCTATGCAAGCACAGACTAAACTTCTTTCCACTTCCAGAGACACTAAAGTTCTAACTACTGTCCCTATCTCAAGCTCACAAGACATTTAAAAGCATAAACCAATTGTGAACTTTCAGAAAAAAAAAAAAATCCTAAGTGGCTTAAAGTATGTTCTCATTATCACAAAACACCAGTTTAAATGAATACAGACTGGGAGTGTGAATACACACAGCCAGTGAATGTTCCCAGCAGTTAGACAGTAAATTGTCTGGCCAAAGTAATTTATGTGCTTGCACAGTCTTCATGGATATTATCCTCCTCCCACACTTTGGCTGACATTTTTGAAAGTGCTTGCATTTACTTACAGGCATGTATGAAGAAAGTCATGTGCTGATTCATGAAATGTGTATCGTGGAATATTGGTTAAACAGAGTGGAAGGGTGCCGGAAAAAATTGAAACCGGAGCTATGCCTACAATGTTGCACTTACATCTAAACAGTGAAAGTTGTACCAGGCTGCAAAAAAGTATTTCTAAGGGAAACAGTGAAAGTACAATCAACTCAGCCATTTAAACTTCAACACATTAAAACACACAGCTGGGAAATTACTTTGCATGTAGGTGCATTAAAAAAATTGAGTAATCATTTTTATATCTACTTTGAATATCTGATCAGTAGTATATTGAATATGTATTTACATGAATATTGGCCTTTCTGTTACTGACAAGTGTTCGTCTCCAATTATCATTTTGGCATAGTCTTCCTTTACTGTTCCTTATGGCCACTCAAAAGTTTCCTCTTATTAGTAATATATAATGATTGTAAATTATGAAAGAAGGTGACATATTGATGGAACTCCTATAATTTTTTTTTCATTCACCTATAACAGTATTTCCCCACTCCAGGACATATCTTTTTTAATCAAAAAGTATGATTCATAGGAAAGAAGTGTGAAATAATTTTTGTTTTGTCTGAAATTTGCAAATGTTTTACATTTAGCAATTAACCATGAAAAGCATATTTAAATGAACCCAACATATATATTTAATATAGCTGCACAAGAGAAGCAACATGGTACTATGCTAATTTTCTGTAAAACATACTTCATTCTTTTCAAAATTACCACTCCCTGAAGTAAAACAGGAGTCCATTTTAAGTTCTGCATCATTTGAATTTGAGATGGAGCATTGAAGAAAGCTGCTTTAATTGAACCTTAAAAGATATGGAATTGAGCCTTTAGGGAGTGTTGGGCACTTTTCTTGTCGTTCTGGTTGATTGATTTGCATGATGTGGGTGGGGAATGCTGTTGATCAGGCTGTCCATTTTAATTTTGTACTGGTTGTGTCAGCTTTAAAGTGAGGGGCGAACACACAAGCTTTAGTACAGACACTGCTGCAGGCCAAAATAAGTAAAATAGCACTATATACACTCTTGAAAAGTGTGATATTTAAGTCAACTCAGAATATCATATGCTGCAATATATTATTTTTAGTCTCATATTGAGTAAATGCCTTCTCTTCTTTTCTTTTCCTGATTCACATGTGTAGAAACAAGGTGGAGTAAAAGTCTTTAAACCTAACATGTCACTGTCCTGATTCTTTGAGAAGTACTGTTCTGAATTTAGCAGACAACCAACAAGCCTTAATGATGAGACTTGAGATGTCCCCTAAAGGAAAAAAAAAACCCCTAAAGCTTATTTTGCTCTTCTGATTTACATTGCAGGGTAGGCCAGATTTAGCTGCCATTCTATGTCTTACCACTGCCTGATATCCTATAAAATCATTCCAATTAAGAGAGGCTGGACCAGTCTCCTAATTTGTTGCTATATACACACCTATTGCAATCAGACTTCTCTTTTAAAAAGGCAGAACTCTGCACTTGCAAGTTCTTTGTGAACCATTTCTACCCGGGGTGTTTAACTGGGTAACTGTTTCTGCCTGCATTGCTTGTGATACTGCTGTGACCACTGTGAAAATCAAAAGCACCTTCCAACAGATGGCACACAGGCCAATTAGTGACAGCAATGCTTCTGCGTTGCTCGGGGTCCTGTATGAATCGAACAAAAAGCCATCCCTTTTGCCTGTGTTACCATACAATGGTGTTCATTAACACTCAAAAATGGGGGGAAAAAACCTGCCACCAAAAAAAACAGGTCTCTCTTCCCACGCACTCCTCATCCCACGACAAGGAGACTATGTTTCAGAAGATGAGTAATACAGCAGCTTTTTTTCTAAAGGTTACAATCAATGCAAAACAAAAAAAACCCAACAAAACAAAAAAACCCAAAAACCAACCAAACAAAAAAACAAAAAAACAAAAAAAAAAAGAGCCAAACACAAAACCCCCCTTAACTATACTTCTATTAAGAGGATCTTAATGAAATGTGCAGATGCCTCAGAATTTTTGTATTCAGCACAATTCAGTCCAGTAGCACATGGGGTTATAATGTACCTAAGGGGAGAAGACATAAAGAATTAGGTCTGGAGTCTGGGGAAGTCAAAAGCTTGGCTAGACTAATTGATTTTGCAGGCTGATGTTTTAAAAACCTATACAGTGAAAATACTAATGAGTTCCTTTTTTGGAGAGATGAGAAGAAGTTCTAAATTTAACTATGAACTTCCAGTAACTTTCAGTAACTATGAGGTCTTTTGCTCCAGGTATTTAGTATATAAAACAGCTGGAGAGGTTATCCTCCTATGAGCCTCCAAACATGTCTCAGATTTGTCTGGTGCTATTGGTTGTGACAGGCACAAAAAAGCAGAGTGTATCAAAGAACTTAAAAGCTGAATTTTGTAGCATTGAACGTACAGATGCCCATCTCTGGGGTAAAATCCTATATTCAGCTCTTGGGCTGCTTCAACAGAATACATATGGAAAGTTTTCCACTTCGTGTTGTGTTGGAGAACTATGTCAGCACATTGAATCAGGAGTGCTTGGTCACTGTCTTCAGCAGAGAGATGCCGGTGTCGGTGGTTGGGAGCGCTCCCTACACAGGTACCTGTTCAATCTCACATCTCTGCTTCAGGTTCTCCAGAGAGGCACCTCTGTTCACTTGGGATTGTTTCCACAAGTGTGCTCTTGCATGTAGGCAAGATTTATGTCCCTTATTTCTGGATTCTAATCAGGACCAGATATTCTCCAAGCTGTGGTTTCACAGCCCTGTTACTGCAAATGTGAGTGTGGGCAGGAGTGGAACTCGAGGGACATCAACTGTGCATTGCAACCCCAGGTGCAGCCCTGAGGTCTGTAGTTTGTTGTCTGGTAAACATTAAGGGGTGTAATGCAGGAGTTTTAGATTTAGTCCAAATCCCACTCTAGACTTTCCAAATACCCATGTTGTATCTGACTTTTCATGCTGTTCATACTTAGGATCTAACTCTCACGAGAAATGATCTGGTGCTCTGAAAAGACTGTCATCATTCTGTGGACTACACACATAGAGAAGAATTGAAAGAGATTGATTGAAAGGTGTTAAAATAATTCAGATTTATAATTCTGACCTCCTGGCAAACTCCTCAATTACAGCATCCCTTTTAATATTGGAATATTACATATGCTTTGTCACAAAGCTATCTTTTTGGAGGTTACTCAAGTGTGTTAAAATATTTGCCACTTTTGAGAAGAAACATAACCTCCTGATTTTCTTCCTCTTTGTTACAAAACCATTTCTTGAGTTCAACGTGATTTCTCAAAAGTTAGTCTTCGAGGCAGCACAAAGCTATCCAGACAAAGGTGTTTAGTTTTCTTCTCCCTGAATCACCTTGGGATGGAAATTGCAGTTAAGCTGATGTCCTTGCAAGGCAAAAATAGGAAAAAGGCTCTGAGTTGCTACTTTAGATACTTAGATTGACTCATTCCTGTCCAGAGTAAATAAGAACAAAATGTATTATCCAGGTCCCAGCACTGCAGTCAAGTGCTCTCATTTCTACTATTCCAAGCAGAGTGAGGCACATTTTCCCCAGAGTGACCAGGTGCCTAAGCAACCTTTAGAATTGCTTTAGTTAGAGAAAGAAGTCTAATCATTATCTCCTACTTTCATAGCAAAAAATGAATGCCAGGATTTCTAGATTAGACTTGTGGTAAGAGTGGCATTTAATGGCTCTGAAATCTTGAGGATGGTGGAGGAGGACACACTGATTTTTAAAGGGTCACATATAGGTGTTTTGCCGTTTCATTAGGAAAGGTAGAAACAAAACAAGGATTTTGGATGCCACTAGGCATCACTGGGATCTCTAGTTTTTGATGCTCAGATGCATATGGATCCTGTGTGGAGCTAGTTTGCTGATGGGAAGAGTTGACTACCATCCCTGTAAATAAACAAATATATAGCACCGTCACATGTTCTTCCTTTCCTGCCTTCCATTCAATGTGAAATTTTTATAATTCTTGAATTACAATATGACATAATTACCATAATTTCCTCTGCCAGCACTATATCTCTGTAAAGCCTGGTAGCTAACAAAAACTGTTTTCAAAGCAGAGCTGATCTCATTGCTGATGCTTGTCCATAATGATGTTTTGGCATGATAAGATTCTGTATAAACCGATGTGCTTGTTATTGAAACAAACCTTAAGTTTTCATATCTATTCAAAAAGGAAAAGAAAAAATATAGTAACTTCTTTACTGGATGGAAATGGCAAAGCAAAAGAATATTTGAAATTTTCTAGTTGTTAAAAGGCTATTGTAAGTATGGAAAGAAACAAATTAAGCTGATAAGAGCAGGATATTTGGCCTTTGTGCAAATGATTCCTGACGCTTCTCCTCCAAACCTTTCTTTATTAGTCAATAGCTCCAAGTAGCACACACAGAACACTGCTGAAACCTGGTATTCTGCTATCTGGAAATTTCAGATTAGACTCTGTTAAAAAATTGTCAAGGAACAGACCACAAAATAAAGTGGGGGTGGGGGGTGGGGTGGTGAGGAGAAGGGGAGGTGACAGTAATTGCTTACAGTGGGTTAGATAGAGGCTGCTGTTCTGGTCAGAGAATTATTTGGAGCAAAATAGCTACAATTCTAGGTAGGGAATATAAATGGAAATTTGAATGAAATATATACAGTTATATGACCCACTAATGACTCCAAAAAAGGGCATAGGATGAATGAGTCACTGAGTTTAAATATAGTTCCCTGCTGCAGTAGTTTTATCATCAAACAAGGCTCCACTTGAATTAAAGGGGAGTGAGGGCTATATGATGGGGTCCTACAGCTGTGCCTCAGTGACAGCAAAGGCAAAGGCTACACAAGTTATTTCCATTATGGGCAATATAAGAGAGAAGCATTTGCAAAGGGGTGACTCAGATCAGAGAGTTTTCAGTTTGACTCTGATACAGTATTCAGATAAATGCGCTCATTATTTTCTATAGCCTGTGACCTTTTCTGATTCATAAATAGTAACATTTATTTTTCTGCACAATATTTATTTTAACACTGTTACTATTGATTTCACTGTATTTCATCATTTGTTCCAATTGTAAAGTTAGGCTCACTTACTAATATAAGATCAGCAGCTTTCTGAAGGCAAGGAAAATAGCAAAGTCGTGCTAGGATTTTAACAGCTGGGAACAGAAATAGCCTTTGACACAATGCTTTTAAACTATTTTTTTTACTTCATGACACAATTTGTTTTTAAAGAACTGTGATGTATCTTACAGACACATGTCTGGCAAAGCATGGTCATTAGAGAGGTAAAACAAACATAATGACTTCTGCTTTGCTGGCCACCAAAACAGCACAGGCAAAGAAGTGAAGAATTTTACAAGGTCCTTTGGAAATATAAACCCAGAGACTACATTGCGAATGTTCTTCCTATCATTTGCAGTGCTGTATCTGAAGGTCATTTCTAATTTCAGTCATGATTTGCATGAAGTAAAAAAGTAAATCAGATAGACTGCTAAAAGGTTTGTGGGTTTAAGGGGCAGTATATTGCTATACGAAGCTTCTGAGTGCTTATATGCAAAAATATGTCACACAACTTCAAGAGATTTTCTTTGCATATTTGAAAAATTGAAAGGGAACTTCAAAATAATGATAAAAAGGTAACCTATTTTTTCCGATTTCCCCTCTCCTGCATCACATATGCATATTTCTAAAGAGATAAGAAGAATGAACTTCATTGCCACTCTGCTGCAAATGTCTGTAGGGACAAACTTAAACAATTATTTATTTCTCAGAATAAACAAAACAAACAGCAGCTTTCTTTCCCTGGAAATTTTGGCATCATTTTTCTGATATGAAACCACAAAAAGATTCTGGTATTTAAAAGCTATTAGGAACACGATCCAGCCAGCCTTTCTCCTGTCTCCAGCTTGAATGAATTGGCTGGCTCTTAGGAGTGAGCAAGGATGAGAGCACGGGTTTTGTCCCTTGGTGTGGGTGACTGCTGTGCAGCATTGCCCAAGCTCATCCTGTCAGAGCAATAGAGCTCAGAGTTTAAGCTGCCCTTCAATCCCTGGTTTAGCACAAGCTGTTTATAAGCTCTCTGGTAGCTTGTTAATGGAACAGTTTACATTGATTATAATGACACCAAAGAAGTAATTACAGAGGAATATTTTAACTGTACCTGAATTTAACTTGTCCTGTGTTGCTATTCAGATCATCTGGTGTGTATATAACCTCGCCTTGAAAACATACACATAAAGGTAGAAGGTAAAAGATAAAAAAGTAGATAAAAGCAGTACAGAAATATAACAATATTATATGTGAGAGGGTGCAGGTCCGGTTGATTTCTTCCTGTCAATACCAAGACAACTGTTACATGCAAGATTTTCTTTGAGTTAGCATGTTCAATTAATTCAACCTTGGCAACTGTGCTGACAACCAGCATTAAGGTTATAGACCTTCATTTATAAGAATCTTTCCTCCCATCTATTGTGAAATTCGGGAAGTGCAGCTCAAAGAAATGGAAGAGATACAGCAGGCCTGAAGCAAATGCTGAAGAGCTTGTGATCTCCCCGTGCTTATTTGTGTGATGAGTCCTAACAACAACATTGGCATTTCCTGCAAGTCACATTTGTCTGGGAGTCTTTGGAGATTTGTGGCAGAGAGGGCAATGCATCCTTTTGTCTGTAACCTGTGCATGCCTTTTAGGGGTTTCACGGGTCTGTCCTGGAATCTCTTGCAGTTAAATACCTTAGTGTCCCTTCCACACATTGAGATAATTGCCACCATGGAAGATGTGTGTGCTACATGTTTAGACATATACTCATGAAAATCTAGTATTTTTAAGGGCATGCAGTTTCAAATAACCCACTTTCATAATGTTCATACCTTAGTGTAGAATGAAATGTCCATGCTGGAATAGGAGTATTTAGTATATAAACTATTTTGTGGGGTACCAGCTGTAGAATGTTATTGCCATTCATTTTGCAACACTAAACTTCATGCAAAAATTTGGTTGATACCTGCAGTACCAAGTGCCTAAATATTAATGGAACTAGCACAGATTTTCACATCAAAAGCATGCAAATATTCAGAACTAGTTATTTACTTTTTATAGGGAAGACCTAGAAAAAGAGTCTTAAGTAAAATATTATAGCTCTAATTTTTTGATGGACTTATTATAAGAAGCTTGGTGAATTTTGTTAAAGAATTATTTGAACAAATTGACAGTGGTAATCTATATAACACTGGAGAAAAACTTATGCCATTTTCATATGAAGGTAGATACTTTTGAAATATTTTTTGTGTACTTTGTGTACCAAAGAGAACTTGTTTCAATATAATATTTCATGCTGAAAATAACATTTCACCAGGGGTATAAAATATAAAGATTGATTTTTATTAAAATTTTCAGTCAGGAAGGCCTTGGTATATATTAAAAATCAATAACCATTTTGGTCTCTTTTAAATCTTATTTATTTCTATTCTAATAGAGGGTGGGAATAAGAAGTCCCCCTGGTGAAAAAACTAGTGTCTTTGTACTGAAATGGGTATTAAAAAATCGCATTATATACTTAGGGACTCTAAACTGCACATGCCCAGGTGCTTTATTCTGTGCCCATAAAGAGTCCCATGGAAGCTGAAGAGAGCTATTCATATGCATGAAGTTAAAACACATTTCTGTGCACTTGTAAGTTTAAGGGCTAGTTTTAAAATTTAAGGAACCATAATTTTATTGCCTTTATATTTCCAGTGAAAAGAGCATTTGGTGTAGTAATTTTTTTGTTTGTTTGTTTTTTAATCAGACAAAACTGCTCTGTAACCCTACACATCATAGGAGAGAATTGAAATGCAGGAAATAAAAATCACCATCAGCCCAACTGTGTAAGAAGTTTTCTATGGGACATGTTTTTTCAATATCTTGTGTTTCAGGGACAATATGAGAGTTTGGACTTAGAAAGTGACACCAGGGATCTAAGCACTGGAAAGCATTGCCTGTCAGTCATTTCTGAGGACAACTTGAAAATGATTAACGCAACAAAATAAATTGAGCATGAACTCAAATGACTTGGTAAAGCTGAGTCATAGCAAAAATGTCTGTGATGCTGACTGCCTGAGAAACCAGGCCTTTCTGTTTCATAATGGCATGAACTACTTTTTTAAACAGTCAACAGTGCTGTTTTCTGGTAATGTAAAAAAACTTCCTTTACACAGAAGACAGATTTGTGATTTACTCCACTTTAAAATGCAGGTGAAGGACCATACCTGCCCACACACTGTATTTTTTATTTATTTTATCATTTTCAGAAATGCAACATGAGGAAATGGCTTGAAAAATAAATAGCTTGAAAGGACAAAAACAATTTGGCCCATAGATGAGTGGGGTTCCTGATATAATTCTAGGGGTTTTTTGCTGAAACGAAATGACCTTATAATCGATATAAGATGGTATGATCAACCAAATAAAACTTTCTGTTCTGAAACTGCAACATGGGGGTTTTTGGGCATATGGAAGGGAGGAAAACACTTTTATTACGGTCACACATTTAGCCGAGAATGAGCAAATAGATTATATTTAAAGGATGCTTTTTCTGGTGACTGGGAGTAAGGCTCAGAAACAAATCCCTTAACCCACTATTATTAGCCATCTCAGAGGAGAGAGGTATTTTATCTGGCTCTGCCCCAGTTTGAAGACCTCTCAGTAATATTAAGAAATTGAAGTAAAATTATATGAAACTCATTTGTCCTAATTTCTAGGGCCTACTAAAGAGATCCATATTACAAGTCTAATCTAATCTAAGGAATGATGCTTTAGAGGGCTAGTCCCCTGCTCCCAAACATAAAGCTTTCTTCCCACCAGCCTTTCTCCTTTGCCCTAGAGAGGCTGTGGTTTTATTTTATATTTCAAATATAAATGAAACTCTATCATTTTAATAGAAGTTGGGAACATTTAAAATTCAGGATATAGTTTCTACATAATGGCAGAATTGTATTGAGGCACGACCCACAAGCACCACTTTCTTTTCTTGTTGCATTAATTTGTTTGGTGACAATCTAGGTGTGGTCTCCTAGTTCAATTTACATTCAGTTAAATGGCTAAAGAAAAAGATGTTTGTTTGTTTGTTTGTTTGTTTGTGGTGATAACCTTCCAGCAAATTCTCTTATTCAGAAAACTGCTGCCTATGTTTTCAGTACCCTGGAAAACTGATGGAAAATACCATAAATACGTGTCAGAAAAAAAATTAGGAAACCTGTGTGAAATTGTAGTATAGCATTTCCTATGATGGCACCACAAACTCATGAATATTTAATAAAAAACCTTAAAATGAAATAAATCCCATGGTGTCTTGAGTGGTGTTGAAGGAGTTTAAGCCAGGAAAACCACTACTCTTTAACAGCCAAAATACTTTGCATTTCTGCCAACCTTGTATTTCTAAGTTTGTATCAGTCCATATTTTCCCTTTCTTTCTCTTGGCTACTTGCCTTCTTAGTACCTTAACTAAAGGGTAAGGAATAAAGCTATACTTGGCTAGCAGGCCATACTGATGAGTCAATATAAACTGCTTTCTTGTAGGCCAAAAATACCTTTCTTATGATGGAATAATGGAATTTTATTTAAATTGACAACTGGTACTTATAGCAAGTGTCCATGTTAAAAAAATAATGGTCTGGATACTTGAGGCACAGAGGACACAGCAGAGCTCAGGCATTACTTCCAGTGACATCCAGTCAAATGGATACACTGTCCAAGGCAGCTACAAAGTTTATAGTTTTCTGTTGGATTCTGAAGTGCAAAACTCAAGGAAGCAGATTTTGTAGAGAGAAGTAAAATTTCATTAGATGAACTGACCATGCTGTGCTTGGTCATAGAACCTTTGCAGTGTACACCAGCAATGTCTGTTACGTCTTTCGAAGTAGAAAATACATCACTTCCATTTCTGCCTGCATTGTGGGGATTTTCATAGGTCATTTACAGTGCTTGATGATTGAAAAGAACAGCATAAAGCTCCTGCTCAGCCCTGCTCACTTTCTAGCACTACAAGTAAAGAACAGCACAATCTCACTTTGGATGCAAAAGGAAATATCTGTTGAATAAAGTCAACACTTGAGCTGAAGAGAGGGTGTGAACAACAGTAGAAAGATATCTGTGAGTAATTTTGTGCATGAATATGCTGGTTGTGGGAGAGAAGTGCTGCTTTGCAGGTGGGTAACTCATGGATGAGTCAGGAGCAACTCTGGTGACAAACCTGCAGGAAGTGTAATTCGCATAAACCCTTCACACTTAAACTCCTTCCAAAGAGTGTATGTCTGCAACAGAGCAAATACTCTGACATCCACAGCCAATAAAAATCTTCACAAATCAGAGAGCTGAGATCAGTCAGACCACAAGAGCAAAGCCTGTGAAAGTGGCCTTAAGTAACTAGAAGAAAGTCGCAAACAAAATGAGCATTCTCAGAAAGAGCTGTGAAATAAAAACCACAAAACAAAAAACCCAAAAGAAAACAAACCAAACCAAAACCCTCTCAGAGTCCTAGCACTTCTGAGAGTTCATAAGGTTATGGAAATTCTGCTGCAGGTTTTGTTTCCTTTTTTTCCCCCTCTAAAAAGAGAAGAGAGAATGACATAAACATAAAATTAGCTTTTGAGCTGAAAAGATCTAGTTCACCAGGATGACGGTAAGACTGTTTTCCCCCGTTCCGCCGGAGGAAGATGCTGGTGTGCCTCTGCACAAGTCCTGTGCCGCCCTCTGCTGCCCGCCGCCCGGCTCCGCTTCCCCCGCCGGGAGCGGGGCAGGGCGGGGCGCGGGGAAAGAGGGAAAATGCCCTTGCTGCAGAAAGTGCCGATCCTGCCCGTGCTGCTCTGTGCACCTCTGCCGGTACGTACACAGCTTGCACCTCCGGGGAGACGCATTCCTTCGTTTGCTGGAGGCGTGCCCTTTAGGTAAAGCCGGACCTGGGTGTCCCCGGTAATCCCGCAGCTTCCTCTTTCCTGAGCAAAGCAGGTTTTTATAAAGCTCCAGATTTGCAGCACTCAAGCTCTCTGTAGAAATGCCCCAAACTTGAAGCTTTTAATCAAGCAAGAAACTGTAAACTGGAAGTCTGGAACTCTAAGGAAGCAGAGGCTTTTCTGCATCCTACAGCGCCTTTGGAAGAGATCCACGCTGCTGTTTGCATTGCAGGGCAGCCGACCAGCCTTAGTCATGGGCCAGGAACCTGTTTACACTAGGTTGCAGCATGGTAATAACAATTTACGACTTCTGGAAATGAAGGGGTTTTGATTTGGGTGGTTTTTTGTTTTGTTTTAAGCTATGTGACATTAGCTGTAAAGAAAACAGTGGAATTCCCAGCTGGATTAGCCCTGGTAAACTGAGCTGAGGGTTCCTTGTTGCTGATGCTCCTGTGGTTTCTGGTGTATTGACACTGAAATCACGTGCAGTAATAGCCAAAATAGTTAAACACAAAATACAAATCCCCTATCTACGGATCTCATTCCATAACTCCATTTTTCCTCTCTCAAATCCTTTCTGATGTGTATTGCAGCCCTCCCACTGCACAATTCTTTTTCAATGTCATTTTCAAAAGTTTTGCCTTTTTCTTTTCAGAAAGCAGCTTGCCATTTCCCAGGGATGCTCCCAAAAACTCTGCTTCTATTTTGCCACTTATCTTTGTTATGATGATACACTTTTATAAGTGTTTGAGCCTTACAATGTATATCAAATTAGATTCTCTGCAGAGAGGAAGCAACGTAAATTGAGGGCTTAAGAGACATGTTAGCTGCTGGATGTCCTTGGCTGTTTAGCAGCCAGCAGAGCTCAAAAATGAGACTGAGCAGAGGAGATGAGTTAACATCACAGAGGGGAGCCAAAAGCCCTGAAAGAAGGAGGAGGAACGAGAGTGTGACCACTCCATCATGTGGCATGTTCCTGTCTGTGTCTGTCATGATGGGAGGAGGTGCATTATTGAGCAAGCCACGCTGTTTCTCATTGCCTATAATTACAGATACACCCATAACCGCACACATAAGCTTATCACAAAGAGGATTTCACCTCCCTTTGGACATGAGCAATGCTACTATAGTTTCTGTCACGGGCAGCACCTTTGTGCAGGTGGAATTTGGTAGAATTCTCCAGAAAGCTGTAAAGTCTTAATTTTAGTTTTCTAGCTACAGTGCTAATCTTGTCTAAATTATTCAGTACTGTAGCTCAGATACCAGTTCTGGGTCATCTCTTGTAAGAGTGACCCTCTCCACTGTCAGGAATCCCACAATGATTGCAATACTTTTGGAAACATATGGTCATAACAGGCAGTTATACACACAATAATCCTGTCTCTATCTCACTACTCTTTGTACACACACAGAGTCTAGGGAAAAAGAGCAGCTCCTAGCCACATGTAGATCACCTGTGTTTGGCCAGTGCTGCACAGTGCCACGTGCACTGAGATTGCAAGGCCAGCCCTCATTCTGTCTACTTGGCTGGCAGGTCTGAGGATTTACCTCTCCTGCAACCCTGAGGGGGTTCAAATCCTAGATCCAAATGAGGCATATTTAAAAAACAAACCAAAAAAAGTCAGTTCCTGTACAAGCTGAGAGCAGAAACTTCAAGACCTGCAAGTTATAACTGCTTATGACTTACTTCTGGTGGAGTCTGGACCTGTCCTTCATGCCTATAGCCAGTGTCCATGGCTGTCATTTTTCTAGCCAAGAGCTAGATTCCTACCTTTCCCCAGCTGTCAACTGAGTCCTTGGACCTCTCCCTGACATTTCCTACTGTGATAACCATTTGGCTCCTTGATGAAGCTGTCAGTGTGCATAAGGACTTGCTGGACTGGGGGCTTAGGGTCGAATCCATTTCTTCACTGAAGGTAAAAGGAAACTTCTTCCTGACATTACTAAAAGTGCAAAGGGACTACAGCAAAATAAGGGAGACTACACTCCACATTTTCTTTCATAGCTTTCATAGCTCCATGAAACTGGGTAAAGAAGTAGTTCTCCTTCAGCACTGAGCAATAAAATCATCACAGCCAAGTAAAATTAATATTTTTTGTGACATTTAATGAAAAATAGCTGGATCAGCAAAGCATATCAACAGGCTTGATCAAATACTTATAACACTGACTGACTTTTTCTAGTTTTATTTTTACATTTCCCTAGGATAATGAATGGGAACAGGGTAAATACATGCACAAAGATGTATGAATAGGAACATGGTAAATATATGCACAAATTTTCAACTGAGATGTGTTGCATAAGTTTAATATGGGTTTTAAACATGCTTGAATGAGCAGTTTGAAGGTTGCTACCCCACTGACTTCTAAATTTTAGGCTCAAGATCAATTTTATGCTCTTTCAGTTTGTTCTGAAGTACACAGTAATTACTCCTTTTTTATCAACTAACAGTTTTAAAATTAACATTTATTTGATGCTGATTCTTCCATTTGTTTGCAATATAGGAATAAGATTTCCCCCATATGCATTTGGCTGCATTAAACCTTAATTAGAAAAATGAAAGAACAGATCTTTGAGAATTAAGTTAACATTTGCTAACACTTCATTAACTAATGCCAAATGCAGGAAGGAAGCAAACATTCCATTCTTTACAAAAATTAATGAATGTTAGTGCATTATTATATGGAAAAAATAACATAGGAAACATTATCACAGGCAGAAAGTGTATTATTCCATTCTGATACCAGAGAAGGAGAGGGAAAGCAAACTCTAACTTCAGTTTTGACCAGCTCATACAGTTACCACTGTTGTTTTACAGTAAAATTTGCATTGTACTTGTTTCCAACAGCAACAAAAAACTGCTGCAGTTGAGCTCTGAGTGACCTGCATGGATGCAGCCAGCCCTGGCTGCCCAGAGCTGTGACTTTTTTATCCACAGAGTCATCTAGAGAGTCATGCTGCAGATAACCTAGCACTGGGAAGTGAGTGCCAGCCTCTGAACACCTATGGTCTCCAGAGATAAAACCCAGCAGCCTTCCTCTGCTCCCAGTTATCGCTATCAGCCAGCCACTGACTGGGACCCTTGCTGGCCACAGCCGTGCTGAAATCCAGTGTCAAGTGCTGCTGTGATGGCTGTGCCTCCATGATGATCCCTGCCTTCCCACTGGCCTTGGGGCTGGTGACTGGGCAGTCAGCTGCCCTGCACACATGCAGAATGATACACCCATATATATCTCATCATCTGCACACAACTGTTTGTAAAGCTGAAATACCAATGGTCACACTATCCAAAACAGAACTACAGTAAGTATTGAATGCATAATGCTTCTCGGGATAAATAAATCTTGAGAGTCACAGGGAGCTCCAATAGCAGAGGCTATTAAACTCAGAAAGGAACAAGGGTGTAAATGTCACGGCCTTTTAGGGACTGCATGCTTTGAAGGAAGACGCCATCACAACATTGTCCTTTACCTCTTCTTTTCTCTTAGAGCTTTCCTGAACCTCAGTGTTTTTGTGCTTAGCTGAAAGGAAAATCCACATGAACATCATACACTGGGTTTCCCAAACCCATAAGGCTGTAAAGCTCTCTGACTATGTTTCAAGATCAAAAGACAGGACCTTTTATTTCCTCACCCCAATGTATGGCCTGATGAGAGTAGGTGCAACTTCATTTCAAGGGCTTTAACTTTTCCTAGTTTGTTATGGTGCTAAATATCTTCCAATCACAGCAATAAACAAAATGTCCAGCACCTTGTGATAACAAATCCCAAAACTACTGCTATGGAAGTTGGACCTTCAGAATTAATAAGGGTAGGATTTAATTTATAATTGCATTTTTTATGCACAACTTCCAGTAATCTGCTGATATTTGTATTGGTAAAGAAATGTTCACAGTGCTCAGTTGCTCAGCTGGATTCCTGCATGACCTCAAGAAAAACAAAAACTGGAGGCAATTAGTATCTATAAGTATCTGAAGCAGATGGATCCAGGCTCTTCTCAGCAGTGCTGAGCAATAAGATAATTGGCAGAAAATGACACTCAGGAAGTTCCACCTGAATATGGAGAAGAACTTCTTTACTGTGCAGGTGACTGAGCACTGGAGCAGGTTGCCCAGGGAGATTGTAGAGCCTCCCTCACTGGACGTATTCACAAACCATCTGGACACAATGCTGTGCAATGTGCTTCAGCATGGAGATTGGACCAGATTACCCACTGTGGTCCCTCCCAACCTGACCCATTCTGAGATTTTGAGAAATATCACCCTGGGAAAGGCTGCTCACTGGAGAAATGCCTCTCTGCCTGGCTAATCTGTAACCTGTCCACTGGAAATACTCACACTAGGAAAGGTAGATCATCACTGAATGCTGGGCTTCTACTTCACACACAGGTTTGTGGGTACTCCTGATGGTGATTGGAAGCTATGGCTTGGTCTGGATTTACCCAGTCCTGTGTATTAGGGACACATTCTCTTCAGGCTTGGGTGGGTCTCCTGAAGACTGACACGTATTGCTAAGCAGTAATCTATGTGAATTTGAAGAGTCTCTTTGGAGGAGAATGATGATTTAGGTGCTGTACAGAGATAGTGTAACCCTGTGGCTTTTTCATCTCTAAGACAACTGGAACATGCAAACTGATTGCACAAGCAGCAGGGAACTGGCATTTAGCCCTGTACTGGATCCTGTCCTGGAAGAAAGAGGGCATTTCTAAAGGCATAAACCTTAGCAGGGCCAACTAGCAAGGAAGCCTGTAGATTCTTCCTCGTGCTCTGCACCTGCCTGGGCCCTGGTGCTGGAGGTAACAAGTGGGAAAGGGTGTATGAAGTGCACTCCAGCACATGATAGCTCTGAAACCTCCAGCATTTCTCCAGGAAAATAGGGAAGGGAGGGGGCAGAACACACCTTCAGCTTTTACCTTTTCTATATGCCTTGATCCACAGGATGAACTGATGTGAAATAGTAGGGTAGCCTTAAAAGAACAGCTACTCTTTCTTTTAAAAATAGATGTACTTATTTACAAAATGAATCCAACACCGATTCAGTGACAACCACAACATTACCAATGGTCCCAAAGGTAAAGCCACAGCTTAGACTGGATGTACAGCTAACATAATGCATGTAAACTTAATTGTTTATTGAAGCCAGTGATAATTTTAGTGGCTTCATCTTATATGATACATGGAAAGAAAACCTAGTGGCAAAGCCACCGGGAAAGAAAGGAGAAAAGAAAGTAACCTTCGCTTTGAGGTTGTGTTTTGCTTCGTTCTTTTTTTTTGTTGTTGTTTTTTTTTGGTTTCTGCCTCAAATCAAAATTGGTTAATGAAGTCCTTCACTGTGAACAGTAGGTCGATTACTGTAAGGATTACATTTGTCTTTAATGAAGTGAATCTTACTGCAATTGCCCCTGCTCAAGGATATTCTAATAAATGAAGTCTTGCATCCTAATGAGTTTCAAGCATATTAGAAAATTGTGAATAAATAAAAAATCCAAACATATTTTTAATTATGCAAGGATTTTCCCCAAAGTGAATCCATCTCAGACAGGAAGGTGGCTTTAAATGCCTGGTGGTTTAAGAAGAACAATTTCCAAAGGGAGTATTAGAAAATTAATCCTTTGCAGATGCTACACTCATGGCATCAATTAATTAATGAAGCTGGAAATCAGCACAACTTTAGTACAGAAATAGATAACAAGCTATTAAAACACAGGCATCTTAAATAGAAAATCTGATTTGTTTTTTCTTCTTGGTTATACCAGAGTAAATCCAAAATTAGACTTTGAGTTATAAAAACTTCCTGGAAAATAATCTTTTCTATATGCACAATTAAGACTGTGAGATGAAACATACCTTAGGCAAAAACCCCTTAGTTATTGTGAAGTGTCAAATCACCACTGAAATAACTGGAGCTGTACTGATAAATCCCAGCAGAGAACCTGAACCATCCAAGTTTCTGTGCAGAAGAGGACTGCAGTTTGACACCTGCCTATTCTATAGATATTTCAAAACCCATGTGACTTCACTTGATAATAAAATGAGCCAAATTCAAATTCTTCAGACATTCTCCTTGCTAACCTGCCAATCTCAGTTATCCTGTTCTCTGCTTCTGATTTCTGCTTTAATAACAAGTCTGATCATCTCAGCTGAGTTAAATAGTCGGGGGTTTTTGGTGCAGTAGCTAATCCATCTTTGTGCAGCCATGCAAAAGTATCACCAACAACTACCACAGAATTAGACCTCAGCAACAAGCCAACTAAAGCTGTGAGAATGGGTAAAGTGCCTCTGAACTCATGTCCATAGGGCATAAATCCAAGCTGGCAAATGCAACCAGACTTCCATCTGAGTGGGAGGAGGCATGGTTAATTTGATTAGAAAGTGGCTAAGGTGCCCATTCCTGCTACCACTGCTAAAATAATAGTAGGTGAGGGCAAAAAATGAAGATGACACATTTGCAAACAATCTAAAAAGAAGCAGTCCTCAAATTTACCTGTTCCACAACCTTCCAATGCCTTTACAACAAGGGATGTGGGTTTTCTTATGACTGTTTTTCCAACAATAGAAAATGACTTGATGTCAACTTCTGTTTTTGAATGGCATGAACCGAGTTGGGTGGAGGAGGAAGGAGCCAGCCAAGAGGAAATTTGAGGCTTTTTTGTTTCTCGCTGTAAGCAGGTATGCGTTGACTGTACTGCTTCCAAAGGCGTATGCTGCAACTCAGCATTAATAATAGCTCACAAAAATGTGGCTAAACCTGTATAATACACAAGATGCAGTCATAGCACCTGGTAGGACAGCACCCATTATAGTGCAACCTCAAGATGTCTAAGTAGTAAGTCCTCTGCCCTCTGCAAGTCCGCCACGTTTGCAACCTATTTGCTCTCAAATTCCTCTGTCTCAGAATGAACCTGTCTAATAAAGGCAGCAGAAATCAGGCTCATGGCATTTTCCAACAAAGTATTTTTACTGGAAAATTCAATTTCTGAGAACTAAAATGGTTCTCCAAAAGGTAACTGTTAAAGAACAGGGAAATAAGACTTCCTGAGAAGATACTCAGTGGGCTCTGGTGCTCCCACATCTTGTAATGCTTGGGATTACTTGTGGGTTTTTCAGTCAGATTCCTGCACAGCCTTGCCACATGGAGTGAAAAATAATCCCCAAGGTTTCTGCTGCAGAAACAAGGGGCTGGTAACCCTGAGGTTTATCTTCACTGAACCTTAGCTTTAGACTCTGCAATACGGGGCTGGAAAGCCTCAAATCCCTGTTGATTCAGAGGTTTCCAGACTTATGTCACAGCTGGTCCCTCCTCTCATTGGATCTTGAAAGCCATGTGGCAGCAATGGAAAGTGAACTTTCAAACTCAATTTTATTCCTAAACAAAAGATTTTAACTGTCTCCAAAACTTTTTTTGGCTGGTTTGGGTTTTTTTGGGGGAGGGGGTTGGGGGTTTTTTTGTGGGTTTTTGTTTGTTTGTTTGTTTTGTTCTGCCACTGTGGAACATTTAGAACATTTTTTTCTCCATTTGTCCTCACTTGGTATCTTTGGATTCCCAAGAAGAAGGAAAAGTATCATTTTCACCAGCTTTAATCAAAGTCCAAAAATAGAAAGAAAGAAGGAAAAAACTCCCAAACCTGTAGTATGATCCCCTACTTGGGAAAGCTGTGGAGCTTTCCATTCTAATAGTGGAATTGCATCCCTGGTTAGAAAAAGCAACACTCAGAATGGTTTTGCATTGAAAATACAGATGAACAGAAGAGCTATGGCCTTTGTCATCATAATCAGAAAACAAAGAGTTGATCCTGTTATTTACATAAGATAAAGATTTGTATTTCCCTGCTTTTCATTTAAGTGCTTTTTTTAGAATCTTGGCCAGTGAATAAAGAAACTAGTTGAGAGATTTCAGATGATGTGAAAAGAATGAAAAACCACACTTTTTTATTCACCAAAATGTTTTCATTAAACAAACTCAAATTGTGACCTTTTATTCAGATTCACTAAATTTTTATTTTGGCATATTGTGGAGGATGAAAAAGTTGTCTGTGATACACTTTGGTGTCCTAAGAAAATAAGGATTACATTATCATTCTCTCGGTGTGTCTCTGCTTGCCTGTCCTCCTTCTCTCTTCCCACACCCCTAAAAGGTTTTGAATCTAGTTTTGATGAAATGTGTCAGAATGTTCTGCAATTCTTACAGTCTCAGAAAAGTAGGCTTGTGAGTGAAGCTGGAAAAGAAATACTATTGATAGACCATTAGGGGTATAAGAACAAATATAAATCTTATTAAACATGGGAGAATTTGCACCAGAATTTCTCATTATGGTCCCACCACTTACAAATCAGCTCATCAACAGTGTTGGGGAATTCAGGTTCTCTGTGTGATGGTCTTCTGGCTGAATGTATAAGGTGAATCCAAGTTTTAAAGAAACAAGAAACAGCAAAATAGAGACAAGGATAAGTCTCTGAAGAAACACTAGGAAAGACAAATATTCAGAAATTGCCTTCAGCTGGGAATGGTCTAAAAGGATGTTTCTTCCCACATTTGATCACAGAGAAAAATAAAGAAGAAAGAGTCCAAACTATTGTTATTTAATCTAGAAATCTGTGAGGCTGAATGATCTGTGAGAATTATGGAGAAGTTTGAATTGCAAAAAGGCAAGCCCTGAAAGTGAAGAAAAAGCCTTCTCATCACACAGAACATTGCTTCCAGACAGTGATGGAGATCTAGGCTGAAAACCTGTGCTTTCAAAGAAGTATTCAGAGATAAAACACTGGACCCATTTCATCCTTTTTTATAGTGTATCACAACTGTGAATAGAATAATTTTGCAGGGTTTTAAAAAACAGGTTGCACTGCAAGCCTGAGGGAAACATGGTGTAAAGACCAAAGGCATTTAAAAAGCAAAAAAATCCCAAAATTGGAAAAACAGTCTTTGAATGATTGACAGAGGAAACAAGACATTTTTTGGAGCAGCTCCTGGTGAGCTCCCACCTCACTGTTTTCTCTTCAAAACACAACTCTCCACTGTAAGTAGTTCTCAGCCAGGTTTGCTGCCTGGGTGCACAAATCAGAGGGATTAGGGGGGCACTGCAGAGCCAGGTGACAGCGTGATTGCCTGTGCAAGGCAACAAAACCAGCCAGGGTGTATCGAGTGCTCTGTAGCAATGCCCCATGACAGTATTCCCTCATAGTAAGCAAAAGCAGGATAAACTGGTCTGCAATTACCAAGAGGGTTAATTCGCTCCTTTTAACATAAATATAGATCTAAAATGAGATTATATTACATCAGAAACAAGGCAAAGTTTGAGGATATTTGTTGAAAATTGGCCTAATGACTCTTTTGTCATTGTAATTCACACCTTTCACCTTGCTAATATCCAGCAATTGCAAATTGGCATACTACCAGAAAATGAAAGTAGTATCTTTCACTTGTCCTGTTTGCTTTATCTGCTCTTTCTTCTTCTTTCTTAGGTACTTTTCAGACATGATGGTCTTTCTTTTAAAAGCTGCTGGTCATTTCCAATTTGTGACCACTGTACAGCCAGCTGCCTGTTTGTTTTTATAACAGGAGCCTTTTTTTTTTTCTTTTTTGCTAAGCTAATGACATTGAAGTGCCTCTGCAGCTCTATGCATTTTACAGTCCCTGGCTGACAACAGGCTACATCAAAAGAAATCAAGATTCCTTAATATGTCCTACACCCACCCAGGACATATGACCCCCAGACATTTTGTTGAAGACAATGAAGAAACTCTTTCTGGAGGTACCAGACATTATCAAAGCTTTTCTAAAGCTGGCACAGAGCCAGTGGCCTGACCCTATCTTTGTAGAGACTCAGAAGTCTCTACAACTCAGAAGCCATGATCTGGTCTGCCCACATATGGAACATCATACAAGGGGTCTCCAGCCATGAGCACCTCCGCTGTGGGGTGGGAAGAGCACATGGTGGGCAGTAGGTGTGGTGGTGTGGGGATGAAACCCTGGAGAGGTGAAGAAGGAAGGCAGCTCAGGCTGTTTTGAAGGTGGTATTGCTGTGCTGGGCTGGGCCCCAGCTGCCTGCCTTGCCTGGTCCCCTCCCACAGCAGACAACTCAGAGCCCTGTGGAAGCTGTTATCATCTGCCACCATGAATTACTTGCAGAATTTCTCCTCCCTTTAGTCCTCCAGCAGATGTCTTGTGGCTCAGATTCAGGAAAATCACTACACCCATCTTGGACACAGTAGACAGATCTTCCAGTGGCACTAGAAGCAAGGAAGGAATTTGCCATGCCCTTATAAAGACAAATTTTCCATGTACCCAGAATCACATGGGCTGCAGGTTTAGGAATTGCCCTGTTTAATTTAACACAGGCAGGCTGCGCTGCCACTGTGCCCTAAGGGTGATAGTAACATCTCCTACACTGAGATATCTTTATATGCTATAGTTTGTTATTTATTAAGTATTCTTTTCCAGAAGAATCATCAGTACTAACCAGACCAGAGAGGAGAGGAGTCCCCCTTGCCAGGAAGGTTCTCCTCTCAAGATTCCAGTTTCATGAATCAGATTTCTGTTTAACTCATTTTTTCTGGCACAAAATACAGCAGATTCATTCCATGCAGACGAGTAACAGCAGAAAAGGATGCAAGCATCTTTCAGGGGGGAGTAAGCTAGCATATGAAGGGAAGAAGCTAGTATAACCAGTCCAATTTGATAGCTGTCTTTTCTTCAAGCACACAGAATTTGCCAAGTAGATGCTCTCTGCTGTCAGTTTTTAGCTTTCTTTCTCTTCCTTATCACTCTGGTAGGAATCAACACTCATGCTTTGTAAACACCTGCTCCCCAGTTTAGGAAAGAACTATGGCTATGGGGGCAGCAGGAAGAATTTGCAAGAGTTTTATTACAGTTATGACATGCTCTCAGCGGACATAGGGGCATACTTGATTCAAACAAGACCTCACAGACCTGTTTTCCTCCCTTGGCAATGCAAGATTAAATCTGTCAGAAGGTTTGGTGGAAATCTTTAAAAAATATGTGGTATGAAAATACCAAATTGTGAGTCTGAGATTAAAATACAGCTTTGCCTTTCCACTGAGAGTCTGAGGTGCATGCTGTTTGCTTACTCATCGCAGTAACCAATCTGGTGCATCTTTCCAGGTTTTCAATATTAGATTATCTGGGGATATAAAATTAAATTGGGAGAGTGAGTCAGCTGATAGATTATTGCCTACTACAGAAAAAGCACAGGAATGTCATTATATTTGCCTACAAAGAGGCGCATGTACCTATGAGGTTGTAAAGATGATAAGCATGAACTTGATTACTGCTAATATGCTCTGCTTCATGTCTCAGATATTTCTTTTATATAATTTTTTGTCAATATCCTAGAGTTGACAAAATGCTTCAGAGAAATTAAACTGATGAATACTGTTTCACTGGCCTCATTAAAAATTCAAGCATTAATACCACAAGAGCAATAAAAGTTATTGTTAAAAAAACAAACATTTCCAGCTTAATGGTATCAAATACAATTAAGAAAATGGCATATTAACTCCAATGTTAATAGGAGTACAGTTTATATTGCTAAAAATATTTTTTTCTATTATGGGCACCACACCTAATTCTGTCCTTTTGTAGAGCTGAAAATTAATATTTCACTTTACACATATATGTTATCTATTACCAGCTAGAGATGGGATAGGTGATTGCTGTCTGGCAGTTGCTGCTGCTGCTACACCTTTACACAGCAGAAAAAAACCCTCAACAGTAGAAAGGCAGAAATGACTGTGGTATTCAATTAATTGTCCCTCTGAAAGCTGGAAACAGTTGTCCATTCTGCCACTGGGAACCTGTACATTCTCCCACTCTTTTTCCTGACCTGCCTGCAGTATAGCAACTTGACCCACACAAGTCCCCCACAAGTTTTCCCCCAGCTCTGGTCTGACCAAGAGAACAGATATGGTGGCCACACTTTGCACTTTGCAAGGAGCATTCTTCTGCATGCTGTCCTGTGGGGCAGGGAGCTCAGGCTACAGAAGGTCATTCAAGAAGACACATCAGGAGAAACCTGCTCATCTTTCTCCTGATGTGGCCAGACCACTTTAGCTATAAATACCATAATACCAGTGGGGCTCTTCAGGGAGAGCTGGAGGGAATCACAGCAGCAAGGTGGTCTGAGTAAAACTGCAAGACTGATGCAAGGTGTTACCTGAGGTTCACCAGGTAACAAAGACCCTGTTTCCACATAGATTTGGATCGAGCCCTCACAGCCTTCATCTGAGTCCACAGGCAGTGGGAAGGCCTGGCACTTCCCCACCAGGAGCATTTTGGAGGTAAAAGCCATCTGTGGAGGACTGACTCTGACTGGAAACCAAGTGCTCATTAAAGGCAATGAGTCCCTCCCACAGGACGTAGTCCTTCAGGAACAGGCTGCTCTCATGTGGGTCCCCCACGGGTCACAAGTCCTGACAGCAATCCTGCTCCCATGTAGACTCCTCTCTCCACGGGTCCTGTCAAGAGCCTGCTCCAGCCTGGGCTTCCCATGGGGTCCTTCAGGTACCTCCACGTGCTCTGGTGTGGGCTCCTCCATGCTCTTCAAGTGGATCTCTGCTCCACTGTGCTCCTGCATGAGCTGCAGAAGCAGAGCTGCCTTGCCATGGTCTGCACCACAGGTTGCAGGGGAACCACTGCTCCAGTGCCTGGAGCACTGCCTGCCCCTCCATATCCACTGACCTTGGGTCTGCAGGGCTGTTCAGCTCACATATTCCCACTCCTCTCTCTGGCTGCAGTTGCTTTTGTGCAGTAAGTTTTCCACCTTCTTGAATATGTTGTCCCAGAAGTCCTGCCATTGCTGCTGACAGGCTCAGCCTTGGCCAGCAGAGAGTCCATTTTGGAGCCCCCTGGCACTGGCTCCATCAAATATGGGGAAATTTTCTATCAACTTCTCACAGAATCCATGCCTGTAGCCCCCTCTCCAGCTACAAAAACCTCAGCATGCAAACCCAATACAGCATTCCACCCTTCTGGCCTCTCTGAGGAGAGGCTGGTCATCAGTCCTCATCCAAGGTCTTCTCCTCTCATGGCCAGGAGCAGAGCCCTCAGTGATCATCAGTGAGGGGAAGCTGATATTGCACAGAAAGAAAAAACTAAAGAGTAAGCAGCAAGGAAAAGAGCAAACTATGATACTGAGATGTGGAAGGAAGACAACTTCCCTGAGCCCTCCCACAACATGCAAACAAATGCCACAGGCCAAATCCAAAATGGCAGAGCAGAACCATAGTTTCCGTAGGCTTTTCTGTCACAGAAGCCATGACTACTAGCTATTAAAAAAGACAACACTCAATAGCTTCCTGCTATCTCAGATAGTTACAAACCAAGAGGGATTCAGGTGCTTCCAGCCTGTCCTGTGGCTGTGTCATGACCATGGTGGCTGTCACACTAGATGCCTGGGGAATGCCACAGTTCCAGAGAAGCAATGGTCCCTCACTGCTCCTGAGGGTGATCTCCATGGATAGAACAACACCTTCCTACAGCAACATGCTTTTTTCTTCCCCTGGATAATTTCTCTCTAGCAAAGCCTAGAAAAATTGTATTGCTACAATTGCTAAAAGAGTATTGCTTTCTCTGAGCATGAACTGCTTGTAGGATGGTTGACTATCTCCTTCCTGTAGCACTGTGATGGGAGGAAAAAGCATGCTCCCTTTAATTTAATAAGTAAAATAAAATTGAATGAAAATGAAAAATATTCTTCATGAAATGTGGTTCTTTCTTTTCTTCAATAGAGAAGAAAAATGCAAGTAAGAATAGTGTCCCAAATAGTTCTGATAAACTTCAAAACTTCCACTTGAAGAAAAAGAGCTACTACAAAACATTTCCGAGGCCAGAGAGAATTCTGTATTTATTAGCAGGCAAAGTTCAAAAGATTAATCACATAGAGTCTTTGATATTTTATCATGCAAAAGAATAATCCTGATAAGAAAAACGTTTTGGCAAGAGCACCCTCACTGTTGAACACGTGATGGTTACTCTGGAAGAGGGAACAAGATCTAACTTGTTGAAATGGCACTGTAAATGCAGAAGAAAAGCAGGTTTTACTGAACACTGGTTCTAGACACTTATGTTGGTTTTTGTCCAATTTCTTGGACTACCTCCCACACAGCACCAGTGGGAGGAATGAAAACAGAAAAGCCATCTCCTTCATGCCATTTTTTTTTTCCTCTTTCTCATTCCTGCTGGTTTTATCGTTGGGAAAGGATTCTCTAGGGGGCTCATAAGGCCATTTGTCTCTGAATCACAGAGAACAACAGGCAGCTCAGTGAAAAGCCACACTGGGGGAAAAGAAATCCAAACCACAAGCCATCAAGGTGAGTTAGTATTTCCGCCCCTGGTTTTGCAAGGGATTAACTATTAATCACAATTTAACTAATCCCTGCTTTGCTTGTACAGATGAAATGTTAATAATGGACATACATCTTGTAGATCTGCTGTATTTCCTCTATGGCCAGTCTGCAACAGTGAATACAGCTCCAGGCTGTTTCTATATTACTGAAACTCACATCATTGTTCTTTTCTAACCCTTTCCCCCCATTATCATTAAAAAGAAAAAGGAAAAATTGTTTTCTTCCACTCAGACTCTGCTGTCACTCTCCATTCCCACCATGTGTTATTTTCCTTCTCATTATCTCAGCCACAACAGTAAAAGTACAGAATGAAGCACAGACAAAAAGCCTGGAGCTATCTTAGAATGCCTGATGTCACAAGAATTACCTAACTAGCCAGCTTCCCTTTGCAATCAGATTTGATATGTTACCATGGCTGGAAACCTGTAAAGTGTTTTTAGTTCTGACTTTACTTCTGCCTCTCTCTTGTTTACATATTTTTAAATATGTTTACATATTTTTTGTCATCTCTAGAAGTTTATTTTCTTTACTTTGATTTCACAAATATTCTTATTCATGTTTTAGGTTGCATGAATGTCTGAGGTTTCTAGGGCAGACTAAACCTTGGTCTTCAGGAGAACCGACAACTTCTAGTTCTATACTAAAAGCCTTTTAGCCACAACCCATAAAACATGCACCGCTATGGAAAATTTTTATTGATTGTCTTTTTTTCTCTCCTGGTTAGGAGGTACCTCAAACTTCAGGACAACTTAATTTCTAGCCTAATAAATGCTTCTAGTGCTATTAGCTCTACCCCAGCTTCATCCCTGTGTCTTCTCAGGGTGGGAGGAAAGGCAGGGAAGGTGGGCATCCATTGCCTTCCTAACAACACCAAAGGAGGTGCAGGGACTTCATCCACAGGGGTTTTGGAAACAGGCCAGCTACCTTATGTGGAAGCCAAGGGAAATACAGATAGCAGTCTCAGTACTTTGAGCTGTTGTGGTCTCATAATATGACACCAAATAAAAAAAAAAGAAAACTAACTACATCAGATTTCACCTTTTCCAATTCTGGACAAAACATTAATGAGGACACTTTTGGCTTTCATCTCTCTTCAATTAATATGCACCTCCCTAGCAAATGTTTTATGAATCCTATTGGTTTCTGTGCAGCAAAAACAAATGTTAAAAGAAACCAATGTAAAGGAAATGGTTTGGCTTTTGGAGTGTTGGGCCTTTTTTCTATGGGTTGCATATTTTCCTTTTCCTTTTTTAAATTTTTTTTTTGATCTCTGCTTTATTCTTTTGTCCTGAAATTACAAAATTGGTTCCCAACCTGGAACACAATTGTTTATGACAATAAATCAGTTGACTTCACTGTTTCAGTGCCATCCAAAATGACTTTGTAATCTGGAAAAAAATAATTGTTCTGAGGAGAAAGGGAGCAATGGACATTTCCCAGGCTTTTTTGACCTTCTGAGCAAGAATTGGAACTTGCCTGGTGGTTTAGATTCTAATCTATCTACCCAGTGTGTGGGTGTGCTCTGAGTCACAGCCAACATGTGCAGTCACTTCTAAAACAGGGCTTCCTAAATATTTTTGTTAGGGTAGCTTTTGTTTAACTTTCATTTGGCAGAGTCCCACATTGGGAACAGTCAAAAGCTCAGGAAGGACCATATGTTGCATGTAGAGCTGCTAAGGACAACTTTGAAAGTTTTCAAATCTTTTTCTCTCAAACTGAAGAAGAAAAGACTCATCCTTCTCCTTAACATGATTCAAGATATTGCTTTTTTTCTCACCCACTTGCCAGAAAACCACATCTGTCAGACTTCAAGTGTGCAACAACCATCTGTCCACAGTGGAGATAAATGTCTTTTTGTCTCGGTTTTTTGTTGTTGTTGTTGGGGGTTTTTTGTTTGTTAAGATGTTTGGGATTTTTTATAGTGTTTTGTTTAATTTTGGGTTTTGGTTTTTTTTTATGTGTGTTTGCTTGTTGCATTTGGTTTTTTTAACCCATGTCCAGCTACCAAAACTCAAGGGGCATTCTGCTGGGGATGTTCCAGGCAACTGTAACCATGTAAGTCTGAGCAAACAGGATACAGTGGCCATACAGGCAGCAAGTACTGCAGAGATTTCTGCAAGGAGAAGAATTTTTTTATATTTTTCTGCCTGTTACATAACTGGGAATGGGGATAATAAACATGTTTCAGTCAAAGTATCAGAGGTGTTACAAATTGCTTTCTCTCTAGAAGGCCCTGTTATTAACCCAGTTACTCCTGGTAATAATACCTGCTGCTCTGCAAATAAGCCTGAAAAATGCACTGGGGCCAGATTCAATAAAGGGCTTTGGTGACTCAGCGTTAAGTTGGTGTAATACCCCATGTTTAAGATCTCAGGCCTTTGAGCAGAGTCTGAATCCTGAGCAATAGATCTATAAAGTGCACAAAGAGTGTTAGGAGCTAGCAATAACAACCCCAAGGAGCTTAGCATGTACCTGCACAGACTTAGCCAATAAAGCTGGCTGGGTGGGGAGAGAAACCTTTAAACCTACCTGTCAGACCTGCAAGGAGATACTTGCATTTGGTTGGGATCTGCAAACTGGATCCCTTCCAAAAGATAACTTTTTGGGCTTTTTTGCCCCCTTTATTTATTTTCCTTTTTCTTTTTTTCTCCTTCCTTCCAGAGAATGGTGTAGGCCTTAAGCTTTTTAATGTTCCCTCTTTGCCACAGTTTCCACACAACCATAGGAGACCCTGCTGCTAAAGCAGTGACCTGGGAATTGGATGTCCTAAGTTTGGTTCTTTGCTTTGGCTGCACAGTGTGTGTGGGAAGGGGGCTGCTGTTCCTGCCCACCCTCCTCCCCCGCAAGCTTATGCCTTTAGCAGCCCTAAAGTAGGTCAGTCCGAGTGGGCTGGAGGGATGTGCTTCACAGCCTCCGTCTGCAACTGTGCAGGAAACATTTCAAGAAACATGAGTCCATAAAGAGAAAGAGCATATTAGGCAACTGAGTCAGGTTTCCTCATGCTCAGGACATTCACCTGGCGTGAGGGCATCCAGGTTTCTGGCCTTGTCTCTGCTTGGTTTTCTGTGTTTTAACCACTGGTGATTGAATGCGAATGACAAGAAAAAAGTCCCAGCAGGGAAACTAAAACTCAGGCCTGTCCAGCTCTGCTTGGAATAAGTAACCAGCACCAGGCTGGTGGCATGGTTGAAGTGGGACTGCCTGTTGCCAGAGTAGCCTCTCTGCTGCTGGCATAGCTTTGTCTTAAGAGGCTGAAAAGATTTGAACGTTCTCTGTTCAAACAGGGAATGAAAATCTCCAAGTTCTCTGAAGTAAATACTCGGTCTACTATGAAGTGCTTGGGCAGAGAACAGGAATTTTGAATTTTGGCAGCAAAAAGCAAGAGTCACTGCACATAATAAGGTGAGAAATATGTCCCTGAAAGCTGAGTATGGTTAGAGTACATTTGTGGGACCAATGGTCCCTACATAGGCTTAGCTAGATAGTGTACAAAGTGACACTTGAAATTACTCACTCAACTCCACTAAGACTGAGAGATCTCAGGATATGAACAGACAAACAGCTTCAAGATCTTGGTAAATTGAAGAGCAAATAAGTTTTTGAACTTAATCACCATCAGCTTTGTTGGGATTTTAGTCTTAAATGTCTCAGCTGGGCCAAGTCCCAGGTCAGAAAATCTGGTATGGATTTGACACCTTGCTCCTTTTAAATGAGCAGCAAGGGATAGAGACTCCTTCAGACTGCAGTGCTCCAAACTCCATCACTCTGGAAGGAAACACCACGCAAAATTTTGTTCTCAGTTACGCCATTACAACTTTGACAGCATAACTGGGCCAAAAAATATGATAGCAGGATTGGTTTGTGGGGTTTTTTTGTTTTGGTTTAGTTTTTTGTTTTATTTTTCATAGGCATGGTTATACTATGGTATGGTGAGAAATAAAAGTAGGCACGTCACTACCAACAGCTTCATGCAGCCAGGGCAGTAGAGCCTCTACCCCTTGGGAATCCAGTACAGCAAAAGTGATGAAAATACTTGCAGGTGTGATTGAAGAAAAAAGCCTCAAGAGAGTCAGAAACCTTCCTGGACCCAGGACTAGACTTGTGGGCCATAGATGTGTGTATGATGCCTTTAAGATGTGACATGTATCCTGAGTGATACTGCAGATATATTCTGAGTCCATTTTAAACTTCCTTCTGCTGCTTTCTCCCTGAACATTGTTTCTCTTTCTTGCAGAGTTAGCCTAGGCCAGCTGCCCACTGTCCCTCAGAGCCCATCTTCCTGCACGGGGAGCTGCACGCCTCCAGCTGCTGGTAGCATTCCCACCCGCGTTACCACAGCAGCACAAACAGCAAAACATTAAACACAAGGATGCTGTGTGGGCAAAGTCCCTGCATCCTCCGGGTTCCTGAGCAGCCTTTATGCAGCTGCCAGGCCCCTGGAGGAGCCTGCAGAGTTTAGGCATTTGCTCCATCTCCTTTTCCAGCTAAGCCTGGCATTTTTCTGGGACAGCTAAGATAATCTGTGCAGAATGAGTAGTCAGCAGTGGTTACACCAACTTTATGCAGAGAAGATTTTTAGTGGCCATTCGACTCAGGAAGAACATAACTTAAGCTGTTTCCCCAAATATACTTCTCTGTAACCTTTGACAGGCACATTTGTCTATTTTATATATCTGCCTGGGCTCCACCCTTGCATTGCATAAGCCCTTCTTCCAAAGATAATTCAACACACAGGAATTCACATGGAAGTATCTTTCAATGTGGCTCTGAGTGGAGAAGCATGTGAATAGCATGTGTATTGCTTTTGGCTTGTTTTCAGTTTATTTTCACTTCCTTTGGACATGTCTGATCTTCAGAAATTAAGGAGTGATACCGACTTCATTTCCTATTAGCTGACTACAGCTATAGATTGGATTGACATAAACTGACGTGTTAATTTGGCAAGATGTCAAAAAAAACCAGCCAAAAAAGCTGACAGGCAGCACAGTTCCCTGGAAAACAGATTTCCTTAAATAAATCTTTTGTTTTGACAGCATGACAGCTCTGTTCAAGAACTGTATCTGTATTGGAACAGTATATTTTGATTTCTCCAAGACATGTAATTTAACTGCACATGGCTTTTTAATTCAAACTGTGCATTTACTGGGACTTACAAAGAGTGTGTTAGATAGATTAGAAATTGATTCCCTGTTAGGTTTTAAAAAGGTAGCTCTTCATCAGGAGATAGCTAGGGCTGTTTTTCTTGTGATCCACCTGAGATCAGTTCTTAGTCTGACACGATTTAATATGTTAATCCACAATCCAAACAAAACAAAAGAAAAGAAGCCTTTACAGGCAAATTTGAGAAGTGATTAAAAAAAAATGTGATATTGCTAACAGAGAATCACCCTGCTTTGGGGATGATCATTAATTTAAAAGTCTAAGTCTAAAAGAATGCCTTCTGACATGATCAAACAAAACATTTAGATCTGAACATAAAAAAATAAGACTGAGAATGAGCAAGTGCCTGGGAAAACTGTTTCAGATGAAGACTTTTTAAATACTCCTCCTAGGCAACCACCACATTTTTGTCTTCTCAAGACAGAGAGAGAACAGATATTTCCCACATCTTCTCATCAGCACACATATAATACCACAGTGCTGCTCTTAGACAGCAAGAATGAAATCTGTTAATTTTACAATGTTTTTTCAAGTCTGAAATCCAAGTAAGCCATCCCGAACGTGCATTTGACATTTCATAGCTGAGAAACAGTGGTCAAAAACAAGCAAACAAGAAAAAAAAACCCAACCCTCACTACAAACACAATTTTTGGTTGAAATATCTTTGGTTGGTTCTAACAGAAAGTTGATTTGCTTTTAGAATAATTGAAAAAAAAAAGTAGTTATTAACTGCGTGGCAGAAAATTAAAGTACAAGCACAAAAGTGTGAGGGGTTTTTTGAGAGTTTGTTTATTTGTTGGTGAGTTATTGTTTGGTTTGGTTTTTTCATTGTTTTTTTGTTTGGTTGGTTGTTTTTCTGGGTTTTTAAATAAAGGCTTAGACCAGAGTATCTTTGTCATATGCTCTTCTAGAGTTAAAAAGTAAATAAATAAATAAATCTATGTTTTGGCTTTGGGAATGTACAAATGTTACCTAAAGAAGCAGCCTAACAAGATATTCAAAATACACACAAAAAAATGAAACCATTATTAAAATAAATAATAATGCAAAGGGACAAGTGCAAAAAAGATAGCCTCTGTTATTTTCCTTAGAAATTTACATTTGCAAGCAGCTATTTAGGAATACTATGTGACTATGTCACATAGTTTAGAAATCTATTTATCCTGTTCTAGGAGCAACAACATATTGATATACTTTTTTCTTTCTAAGAGGAGTAAAATCCATTGTAATGGCTAATTTACTTTTTTTTTTTCCTTTGAAAGCCACCTCTGCCAAGAGAATTTCTAGTGGCTTCAACAAAGTTTGCTCCAAATACCTGCTGAAATAAGGCTACAGACCACAGAAAACCCCAGCTCATATTCCCTTCAAGGGAAGATAAAGTATTCACCTGTGGACTGAATAATATGACACTACAGCACTAGACCCTCACATTTCTATGAAAAGCATGTCATGTGACTAACTACAGGCTGATTTTTCAATGCTCTGACCATTCTGGTGTGTATTAGAGGTCAAAACTCCCCAAATATCTTAGTTTTTCCTTGCAAGACTTTTAGGGAGACAAATGGCATTGAGCAGAAGGCAGATAGAAACACATCATTACAGATAGCTAGACCTTTGGTTCAGGCATGAAGTTTTGAATTTCTTGTTGACTTCACATAGCAACAGGTAGAAAACCAACAGCTCCCAACAAGTAGGTCCAGACTTCCAAGGACGTACCGTGCTTAGCAGAAAGAATTTCTTAAAAGACTCAGATTTTTATTTATAAGCTTTAATCTCCAGCGGGTTGACCTTTTGGATCAATCCAAGGCATCACTTAGTTTTAAGCTGAAAAGCATCACCCACTGAGGCAAAATTTGACCCTTTACAGCTAGGATGGACCCATTCAGTGCTCTGTTTGTCTTTTTAACATGTCAGATACACACCCTACCTGGTCTGAGCAAGAGATTAATACTGTAAATGCAGCAAGGCTGATCCTCCACACAGTCCTTTCCTAAGCCCATGGGGTAACTCAGTTGGCTTCAGGGGGGGTCACTGCTGATTCATGCCACCAGAAGGTGTAATTAGTGGACCCAGCTCATCCATCCTGAGGTATTACATGGATTCCTTCCTCCTACGGATTTAGTTCCTTTGGGCTCGATTTGATTTCTCTAAGAAATTTTTTCAGCCCCTACAGCGCCGCATGTCACATTTCTGTGAATTTGACAGCCAAACTGAGACTGAAAAATCTCTCACACACATGCAAATACAATGACACACAGTAAGAAGTTAAATTTCATACACAAAACTGAGCAATTTGAGAGTTCAGTGACTTTTTAAATCTTCCATAAAAGGCAATTGCATGATTTTAACCCACTATGACTCCCATTTTCTATTTAACATTAAAATGAACAACAGAAAAAAAAAAACAAAACCAGTCCATGAAACAAAAACAATCATTTATATTGCTGGGGTTACAGCAAAGCTAAAAATAAAGTATTATCATCCTGCTTTTTAAAAACCCTTAATAGGACACTAGGCAGCAGAAAGGAAAGTGTGGTTTGGTTGGGGTTTTTTTAATAGCACAGATATTTTAACTCCAGGTTTCATTTAAACTCTGTCACAGTCAGTTCGTTATGAGCTTCTAAGTCAACTCAACAGGACACTGTGGTAAGGATGATTTTTATCTCTCTTGTCTTTTGCATATGCAAAGCAGGGAGTAGAAAACAAGACAAAAGTGAAAACGTCTCTCCACAGGCAAAACTGCATTTTGCTGACCTCCCTGTCCTATTCTGCTCCCAAAAATGAACACAAAGCCCTGTACAAAGTCACATTTTTACAAACAGAACAAAGACAATCCTTCAATCTGGAGTAAATTTTAAATAACCTCCTCACAAAGCAAGTTAAGCCATTCAAAAAGCAGTATTTCTTCAGTTGAAAGGGAGAGGTTGGTTTTGAGGTTTTTTTTGCGCTAAATTTTGTTCTGGCAATGCACTGAAGTGGCTTCAGGACATACCAGTTCCATTTCTACATTTGCTTAATATTTTGTTCAGACATGTCCAGTCCACACTTAGTTACTCGAGTTTATTGTAGTCAGCTACATTTCTACTTTTCTGTCATACTCATCTTCAGCATGCTGGAAATCTGACTTGGCTATTTCACTAGTCTTTTAAAATGTTCCCAGGCATTTTAAAAGTCAATTCATACAGATTTTCTTTGGTTTGTTGTCTGTATTTTATTTTCTAGTAATAAAAATAAAATTTCTTGTTCACAAAGAGGTTCTGTGACAGCATGCTTTCAGGAAGGAGGGATGGATTTGGGTATATTCCCACTGTACCCTAATTTCAGCTGATATTTGGATAAAATATCAGAAAGTGTGCCGCTGTCTTAGGAAAAACAGGCATTGCATTGTTAAAAAAGCCTAAACTATCGGTTTTAATCACACCATGTCTTTCTTGAAAGTGCCTTCTTTGCACTCCAGTCTGCTCCTTAAGTAACTAAATCAAAGCTCGTTGTTCATGTTCTCTACCACACAAGCAGCTCCACACCACAGCACTTTGCAAATACAAAGAGCAAGTCGAAGATTAAAGCAAGTTTCTTCAAGAAGCTTTTATATCAGAGTTGTGCATACAAGAATCCTTTCTTTGGCTTGCAAGCACGCTAATCGCATTTCAATTGCATGCCCACAATATAAAGTTAATAGCTTCCTTATTTCCTTCTTTCAGCATTTCCCCTCTACTCCCTCAGTCTTTTCAATTATACAACCTAGATAATTTCTTTCATTTCCTTCCTCCAATGTCCTGTTTTCATTTCTTATACAAAATCATATTTGGTCACTTACACTTTTCTTGAGGATAGGCACACGATAGCAGCATCTCTTGCTCCACCATGGTGCTGTCTGTTGCAGAGGTCAGTGGTCCCTTGAATAGCACTTCAAGAAAATATTTTGGAAAGCTGAGCTCACTCATGCAGGCTTCTGATCTCCTCCAGTACTCTTGGCTTCTCTGTGTGCTGTCACATGTTATACTCCCTCCTGAGAAACCTGTGAAACGGGTCTGGCAACACACAACTTGTGTGTCAGAAGAGTTTTAATTGATTCATTGCAACAGGTACCCACCCTCATTAAAAAAAAGCTGTTGAAAGGAGTAGTCTCTTAGCGCCTCATTTGAAATTACAGAACCTGCCCAATGTCACAGCTGGTGCACTTTAAAGGGAAACTACTTGCTGGGTTTGTGAATACAGAGGAAATAATTTCAAATCAATCTTAACGTGCCAAATAAACCACAAATAGCGGTAGAGTTCGGAGGCTTCTGCACTGTGGGAATGCAGGAATCCTTCTGCTGTGCAACGAGGTGGTGAGGGCTGCCACTGCATCTCTCCAAGAAACAATGTTTTGTGAGACAGAGCAGCTCCTTATTGCTCTACAGAGTCCTCTGTCTCCATGATCAGACACTCTGATTGCTACTGAAGGGGAAATATTGTGTGGGCCTGATTTCTGAGGAATGCATCTCCAGGAACATGATGTTATTAGTGCCTCAGTGCTTACAGGGAGGATTCCTCCATGCAGCAGCCATGGAGGTTGCTCTGCCTTTCAGAAGCCCCTCTGCCCACCCAAGGTTCAGTGAGGATCCTCCAGCACTGCTCTGCAAGCCCCTCTCAGAACAGTTACCATTTACCTCTTACCCCTGTGACCAAGAACTGCAGGTGGACCCTGATTCTGATCCCATATCAGCTTCACATCAGGGTGCATCTTGTAGTACTCTCATAGCAGTTCCCCACTGCTTTTACAAGCTGGTGATACCATCTCCAAGTGAGGCTGTGGTTAGCAAGGAAGCAGAAAGCAGGAGACATGGGATTTATGCCTGACTCTGCCTCTAATTTGTCCTGTCACCTTGGGCAAATTGCTTTACCTCTTGGTGTTTCTGTTTCCCCATCTCTATCACGTGCATAATTACAGTACACTTTCTTTGGGAAATGCTTTGAAATCTCTTCACAAAATGCAGCATGAAAGAGGAAGCTATCATTATAGGACACTTGTAAAATATTGGGATGTGGCAGACAATAAACACCAAGCATATGAGATTTTAAGCATATAAAGTGTTTTGTTTAAGAAGAACTTGACCTGATTGTAATAATGATTTCGAAAAATAAATACTCCTACAGAATTTGGCAAAAGCTCAGAGTCTATTTTCACAACGGAATGATGAGAGAAAAATCTAAATCAATTCTCACTTCTAGGATCACTACGCCCTCCTGGAAATAACAAATCCACCAGAGGCTCCTCGGTTGGAAAATGATATAATATGGCAATTTCCTGCTTTTCTTTCACCTAGGTTAATAAAATCTCTCATTTTACAGCCTGTGACTACTTACATTATACTCAATAGGTCTCTTTGAAAACTAAAGCTCAACAATGCTTACAAAGATTGGCTTTGTTTTATTTTAGTCATATGCAGGTAAGATTGAAGAGATTGATGCAAAATTGTGTTTTCCAGAGGTTAAATTCACTCATATGGGAGCCTCATACATCTTTTAATACTTCAGTGAACAAAATGAAAGGGGTGCCCAGAGAAGTTGTGGCTGCTCCATCACTGGAAGTGTCCAAGGTCAGACTGGTCAGTACTATAAGGAACCTGGTCTAGTGAAAAATTTGCCTGCTCACAGCAGAGGGCTTGGGTTAGATGGCCTTTAAAGGTCTCTTCCAACCCAAACCATTTTGTGGTTCTGTGCATGCTTTCACCCACTTCTGCAATGTTGCTCATCGAGGAGCCTTCCTCAATGAGGAGCATTGCAAAGTGCACAACGGTGAACTTACTTTCCCCTGGAGATTAGAGCAAATAATTTTTCACCTGCTCTGCTTGGGAAGACAGCAGTAGCTGGGCTGTGAGAAGAGCAAGAGGATCTGCTTTGGCTTTCCTGCCTGTGCTTCTGCTGCCATAATCCATTTACTTTCACCATCAGGCTGAAGACATCTCAAATGATGGCAACATTCTTGACATGATACACTGAGGACTCATATAAGCTTGAAAAGTAAAACAAATTTGCAAAAGCTTTCAGGACTTACATTGTTTGTGTAGTCTGTGAAGAAGCAAAGTTACTGCTTTTTCCCTCTGCATCCTCTTTCTGTAGGATGGTTCTCAATAGATATTTATTTATGCACTGTCCTGCTTATACTAACATCCTTAATCCTTAACATGGGTGATAGCCCAGATATTAAGCTGGGCAATGCTGAACTGAAGATAAGTGGTTGTGGGGAAATAGCTTTTTGTGAAATGCCCTTTGATTGCACTTAATACTAACACATTCTGAAATCTTACTTGAGTCTTGAAACATAATTCTCTACATGACTTAACATGGCCAGCCAGCATTATTATAGACCAAGATAATAATGCATATAATAAATGCATAACCTACTTGCTTCTTACTCCATAATCCACTAACTTCAGAGTCATGTTCTAGGATGTCCTAAGGTTACTGCACTGACAATTTATAGTATGAGGTAAATAACTTAGAGCTGTGAGCTCAGGAACTCTTGGAAGAGTGTTTGCAGAAGAGTGTGTATTCATTTGCATTGTCTGAATACACTTAGTTGCAGTAGGTGACTTCTCAATAATCATTCTCAAATGAAGCCCATTACCAAACTCATATTGGACATCAGATAAGCATAGTTTGAATGTCAGTGGAAAGAACTGTTATAAAAAAAGGAAAAGCTTTCCGTAGAGAGATAGTATAAAAATTGCACAGGCAATACTTTATTTTTTTTTTCTCTCTGTGTAATTCTTTCTGTGAATGAAACATGTAAGGAATTAAAACAGTTCCTCAATCTTTGGAAATCAAAGGTACAGTGTGAGTTGTTTCCAACTTTTTACAGCACAGAAGTGAAAACTATCAATTGAAGCTGTGCTATTTGTTTGAGGTAACACTTGGATGAGTGAATGCATTTGATTAAACATCAAATCCTAAAAATCTGGAAACCTTTTAATAAGTTAGGTGAACCAATATTGTGAAGTTTAGCCAGAACACCAGAAAGAGTCAAATTTACATAAAATAGCATTCTGTTGCAATCACAAAATTAAGAGTATGAAGTGGTGTCAGCCATCTATGTCTTTGGACAGACTCCAAACATTCAAAGTGATGCACACATTTCTATGTCAGTTACTGCAAAGTGTTCAAGTGACAAACATCCCATAATTGCAGTCCTCGACCTTCCAAGAGGCTCGTATCTATAATTATAACCATTGTCTGAAAAAAACTCAAAACAAACTGAGCAACTGATGCTTGTCTCCACTTCTGTCACTGAAGTGACAAAATAACCAAGGTGTGCTCTCATCTGCTTCCTTATAATGCTACATTTGCCCTCACCTCAATATCTTGCTGTAACCTACAATCATGTGTCATTAACTTTCTGTGGAACTGATCAAAGGCTGTTCAGTTAAAGGCTGATTTGGGAATATGCCAAAAGTCTGAGGGTGGACCCTAACTGGCATCCAATGGATCAGGTTTAAGCAACTGTTTCTTTAAACAGCACAGATTTTCCACTACAAGTAATGACTCTGTTATCCAGTGCTATGTGAACACCAAGTCTTGAATGCGTAGGTGCAGAGAGGTGTGTTATGGTGTCATCCAGACCATCTGCGTAATCTTTACCTTTCTGTTCTAACTGAAGAACCTTAAAATGCTTAATTCAGCAGAACAGTGTTTGTTTGAAAAAAGATTTCTGGTATTGTTGCACAGGTTACAGGACTGGGGCAAGCAGAGGAAAGGCAGCCAGAGCTCTCTTTGGACGAGGTGAAGCTCACTTGGTGAGAAACCGTGCTGAAACTGCTGCCTTGCCCTGGAAACGGTGAGCTGAGAGGTTATGAAACACAGAGATGCCGACCATGGAACTAGGGGAGCACACATCCACAGCAACTCTGTGCAGGTGAGAGGCACAGCACACAATGGGACCAGAGCTGCTGCATGTGAAAGGCTTTAGGAAGTGCAGTCTTGTTCCATCTGTGTGTTTAGAGGAGAGGCTGTATCCCAAATTCCAGACACCTGTGGTGTGGATCCGTGTGTGTGAGGTGGTCAGCCCAGGCTGTCTCCACAGTCATGGAGAGAGCCAGGCATGCTGAGGGCATAAGTTGTGTGAGCTGTTCCCTCTAGGAGGAGGTGAGCCATGCCCTAGTTCCCTCCGTGCACTGATTCTCTCTCCATTGTCTGTAACGGGGACTCCCCCACCACCAGCTCTGAGGTGAGCTTCCGCATTTACTAAGATGAATTCTGCTTTCCAGATGCTGCACAAAACCAAATAAGTTCCATTTGTTTTTCTAATCCACTTTTCTATCTCTTTTCTCAGACAAGGGGATGAATGGTTTCCACTAAGCTGTGCCCTGCAGACTCCAGGAGGACCCTGGGACCATGAAAGCCAGAGGAACCACAAAGCAATAGACAGCAGTAGCAGTGCTGAACATGTCACTGCCTAGGAGTAAAATTAGGGGACCTGCGTAGATCACCTGAAATTTGTCCTAAAACAAGATTTTCTGCACATGATATTAAACTATTATTTTTTTTTTTTTAGGTTATTTTGGTTGTTAATTTGTTTGTTTTTAAAATTTAAATTAAACAGCAACTCAATATTGATTTCTCAAGATCATAAACCAAATGCCATAACATACTTTTAAATAAAATCTAGCTCAAGCATCCACTGGCAGGGTAATATCTGTGTGATGTGTATCTGCTGTCAGGTACAAAGCAGATTTCTGAAGAGCAAAGAGTGGTAAGATAACTTGATACACTGGCTACTTCATCTAGAGTCATTTCAATAAATGCACCTTTAAATACCAGCCCATTCAACACTACTATCAAAGTTTTTCCTTCTAAACTTCCAGTTCCTTAAGGTAAATGAGCAAATCCCAGCAGGCTGAAAGGACCATGGGAATGAAGTCAGCCTGCTAAATTGCTGCAGAAACCTGAAGGGCTCCAGGGACAAATGGCTGGAAGGAAGTGATGTGCTTTCCCACTCTCTGTGAGAGTGATGCAATGTGTTGTTATCCAGCACTACTTTTTTTTTTTTTCCTGAGCTTCAGCTCAAGGGATCAACAAACACACCTGAAGGCAGCAGGGATGTGTTTAAACAGAGGACATGTGAACAGATTCAAACCTCAGACTTAAAACAGGCAAACAAAAAGACTGCATAAGGGAAAAAGGAGGCAGTTGTAGTAATTGCAAGGGCAAAACCATGCAGAATAATGAACCCAGCAATAAACTGCTGCCAGCACACACAGATTTCCAGTTAAGTCTGTGGACTGTTCCACTGCCAAATCCTGCCTGTTGAGGGGGGCACAATCAGGTAGAACATTTTTTTAAGGATTAAGTTCTTTTTCCAACTTGTCTTCTCTCCATATTTGGTTATGTTGTGGTGTGAGTGTTTGGCTGACTGGCTGGTAAGCCAAGAGGGCTGATGTCTGCATTTGCTTTTGCTGTAACCTCCCACTTGCAGCAGTTCCCCTCACAGCCCCACTGACTGGCTTCATTACTTGCAGCCTTGAATTGCTCAGGTCTGTAACTCTTTGTTTTGCCAGTAGTGAGTCATGCTACTCCAGTATGGATGAAATAACGTCAGATGGAAACTGGGAAAGCTCCATCTTACAGTCAAAATTTCATACTCTGGAGGTAAAGATTGTTCCTGATGAAAAAAGTAGGGAGAGGTAGATATTCATGTATCAGCTCTGGAATTCTTTATAATGGCAAATAAGGCCAATAAAGAACAATAAGTTCTCTTTTAATGTTCCTACATTAAACAGAAAAGGAAGGACTTTATTTGTTGTTTCCATTCAAAATAGATTGATAGAGAGCAATGTGTCCACGACTGGTTGTGCTTGGACCATTTTCCACAGTTAATCTCTGTGAATCACCCTAAAACAAAGGGGTCAAGAAGCCCAATTCATGTAGCTCAAAAAGGGAGGATAGCTGGAGAAGAGAAGGCACAGATATATCCCTTGGTTGTGGAACCCTCAGTTAGGTGCCCCCCTCAGAGCACATTTGCAGCTATTTCCATCTCTTAGAGTTTCTGAGTGTACACCAGGGACCAGAAACCTCCTTGAGCAGTACAGGGTTAGGTATAAGCAAAGCTGGCTAAACCCCCTGTTGGACATGTTCCTCTTGCTGCTTATAATTTTAAGTGATTGTCTGGAATTTAATCTATTTTTCAACTACAATTAGCATAAACTGCCACTTCCTCACCATTAGTGCTGGAACTTATTTTTGTCGTGAATGAAAAAACCAGAGAGGCATAATAACAAGAGGAAGAGGGTAGTCTTGCCTATTAGTCAGTGCATGTAGCTAGGTTCTTTTAAAAAACAATAATGAAGCATAAACAGGCTAGATCATAGAATCATTGAATTTCCTGAATTGGAAGGCACCCACAAGGATAATTGAAGTCCAATTCCTGGCCCTGCACAGGACATCCCCGAGAATCACATCATGTGCCTGAAAGCCTTGTCCAAATGCTTCTTGAACTCAGGCAGGTTTCATACTGTGACCACTCCCCTGGGGGGCCTGTTCCAGTGCCCAGCCACTGTCTGGGTGAAGAAACTTTTTCTAATATCCAATCTAAACCTCTCCTTACACAACTTCAGGCCATTCCCTTGGTCTTTTCACTGGCCTCCACAGAGAAGGGATCAGTACCTGCTTTTCCTCTTCACCTTGTGAGGATGTTGAATACTGCAATGAGGTCTTCCCTCAATCTCTTCTCCAGGCTGAACAGACCAAGTGCCCTCAGCTGCTCCTCTTTTGGTTTCCCCTCAAGGCCCTTCACCATCTTTGTTGCCCTCCTTTGGAACTCTCTAACAGTTTAATGTCTTTCTTGTATTGTGACACCCAAAACTGCACACAATGTTCAAGGTGAGGCCACCCCAGTGCAGAGCAGAGCAGGACAATCCTCTCCCTTGCCTGGCTGTGATGCTGTGCCTGATGCCCCCAGGACAGGGCTGGCCCTCCTGGCTGCCAGGGCACTGCTGGCTCATGGTCAACTTGCCATTGACCAGGACCCCCAGCTGCCTTTCTGTGGTGCTTCTCTCCAGTATATAATTTCCCAGTTTGTATGTTTGTTTGTCCCATTCTGGGTGCAGAATTCAGCACTTGTCTTTCATAAACTACATATGGTTAGTAGATAATTCCAATCTTTGCTAAAAAGGATAGGCAAAAACTGGAGGACACACTGAGGGTATTAAATGAACAGGAAATTCCTAGTGTGATTTTGTAGGTCAATGAAAGATGGGGATTATTCCAAGTGGAGGGCAAAAATGCAACCACAAACATGCATTTAAAAAAATCATAAAACTGATCATTTAGGGTGTAGGAGGTTGCTGAGAGTTAGCTGGAGGGTTTAATTGCCCTGCATTTCTTGGATGAGTAAGCTTCTTGACTTCTTTTCAATGTGCTGACCAGAGGACATATGTAAGCTTCACTGTATTTAGTAAATACCTTAGGGTAGACGAATTCCAAGTGACATCCACATGGTTTCATGCGGCAAAATGGTGACATGTCATCATCACCATGTTATCATCACACAAATTGTCAACAATACATGTTATTCACTACTGAGTGTGACACCCTAATGATATGGAGTGACATTTTGTTCCTCTTCTGCACCTGTAAATCTCAGAAGTGTGGCTCCTTCCTAACCTAGTTTTAAGTCCCATCAATTCTTTTGTATTGACACACAAGCATGACTCTTTTGCACACACTAAAAAGCAGGAAGTCCCTACTAAGTATATCTCCAAATTTTATGAAAGCCTAATGCAGAAGGAGCTGGCCACCAAAGGATCCTGCATAGCAAAAAGGTCCTGCAGAGGCAATCCAAATTTGGGCAATCTCTGAATAAAGCTTTAACCCCATGAGATTATTTGTGCCATGTTCAACAGTTGAAGTGAATTTGAAGCTCCAGATACATTAAGCTTTATGGTTAAAGAAAGAGCTAGAAATATTCCTGTACAATTCTACCTGGACTAGGGAATCAGATGTGTCCATGCAGACCAGCAAAGAAAATATCTCCCAGTCAGTCAGCAAGACAATGGGACATCCTCTGTTTAACCACCTCACTATGAACTGTGCAAACTGGGGGTGCAGACCAAAAGTCAAGTAAGTGCTCAGTTAGATATTTGTCATCCTTAGATGAAAGGAAGTGACACGTTTGGTATATATTAGCTTAGAGAACAACAGCAGGAAACTGTTTTTAATGCTGCATAGGACCAGTATTTCAAGAATACGAGTTTCAGATGTATGCTAGTTGAATTTTATCAGTCTCCACTTATGTTCATTACATATAGATGATGCTTCATCTTCACATAAGGCTCCAGATTTCTTATATCCATGTGTGAAATGCTCCATACCTTAGCACTTTGAAATTCCATATTCATTGATCTCTTTGCAACTATGCACACACATACAATTTTAAGATTTTTTTAATGTTTTCGAATGCTCTCTGCACTAGGGGATCACATCTAGCTTAT
>VYZP01000384.1:485-12473 GCA_013400635.1 Hypocryptadius cinnamomeus
TTATTTATCATGTCAGAACCTCAGAGCCCCTTGGAAGTCTTCAACAAAAAATAAATTGTCTGGAAGAGTGTTTGAATAGCAATGATACATGTTGTTTTGAATGAAATATTGTATTTATGATACCTACAATTTACTATTCACTATGCAGCTTCCTTTTAAATAAAACATTTCGTGATCAGGGTTAAGAAAAAACAGCTGTTTCCTCCCTCCCTCCTTCATCCAATTCACTTCAATGATTCAGTTTACAGCATCATCCCAAGCAGTCATGTTGACAAAACTGACATAAGGCGTATGGAACAGAGCAGGAAATAAGTATATGAAGAGAAGCAGACACCTTTTCAATTACTCTGGCTACCAGAATTGTTTTTATGAGGTTGTTCTCTGATGGAACGTCAGTGATTTTGCCTAAGTACTGTCCTGAAATATTCAGCTTTTTCCCACTCACTAAAATCTTCTGTTTATTGGGAACCTGTGTGTGAAAAGAGAAGTCATAACTGTGGTCAGTTTCCCTTTCCTCTAAAGTACTTTTTTCCTAATATGAATTCCAAACATTATCTGTCTTTGTGCCTCTATTTTCAAGCATGGCACCAACTTAGAGAAGTGGGAGGTGAAGAAGCCCAGTTCAGCCCTTCTGAGTACCCTCTTTCTTGCTGGGTCAGATTGAAGTTTTTGTAGGAGCTGGTTCTCCTGTTCAGGTTATTCCAATGAGAACCTTTTGGTAAAAGGATGTGAGTCTCCCAGAGCAACTACAGTTACTTTTCTGTGTTGCTGAGCAGTATTTTGTACCTTGGCACTGTGATTAGCTATGTTTTGGCATCATCTGTTGCCTTAATCTTTAAAAAGTAGTTGGCATTAGTAGGTTTCTAAGTGTACTACTCGTGCTAATCTTCTACAATGTGAAGTATTTTTGAATGTATTCCATGTATTCTCAATGGATTACCATGAGAAATTGGATCTTTTGATTTACATTAATTAAAATGATGAAGATACAGTATAACACCTTAAAGTAGGTTGGTAGAAGGAAAGTATGAATGATTTTAATTAATTTTATGGGGTTTACTTCTGCTTTAGATAATTTATCTTAGTCACCTCTTTAATTGGGCATAGGGCAGGGTAACAATGGTAAGCATCCGTTTAAGTTGTGCTGTGCTATTAATTCAGCTTACTCTTTTAATACATTTTAAAGTTTTCTCTAAAAATATTTCAAATTTGAGCATAATTGAAGTAAATAGTTTCAAATGAGTTTGATGTGCACTGCGTTGTTGCTATTTGTGTGGGACTTGCATGCTTCTTTGTAACCATTGTTTTTGTTTTCACAATTCCTTTCGCTTGCTATGTTCTAGCCATGCTTTCAGTGCTGCTTTTTTTTCAGTGCTGAGTATCTCCTTTCTGTTTGATACCACCACATGATGCTGGTGGTTTCAGACATGCGCATTGGATGAGGCATTTCTATGTACTGTATTATAGTCCCAGTGTGGACGTAGCAAGGGCAGTCCTTGTTATTTGTTTTCTCTGTACAAATGCAGCTGAAATGTTATGCATAACTTGAACTTTGTTTTGGTTTTGTTTCAAGTTTGGTTTAGAGAACTTTTCAAAAGTTGCACTGTATTTAATTTTAAAAAATTGTATTCAAATAGGTGATAGTTCTGACTGAAAAATGTAGTAAAAACTGATCTACATAGCAGTGACCAGATGAAAATTCAATGTAGATCTAGTATTCATGTACTTAGCTTGATAAATTAAATACTGTTTTGAGAGTATGTACATTTAAATTAAATTGTATCAGGTTTAAGCTATTCTTCAAAAAATATTTTTCAATAATATGGAAAGAGGTGGATAAGACATTATTTCAGAAATATAAAGAACTAATTTTTGGTAAACTTAGTTGATTAAAAGACCCTCCTATACAAATGTTTTTGTAAACTGGAAATGTGTGAGGAATAACTGCAAGTTTGTTGGAATTACTGGAGTCCTGTCTTGTGGTTTTTAATTCAGACTGCAGCCCACCTGCAAAAGGTTTTAGTGACTATTCCATAAACAATGATTTGGAACATACTGGTTCTAGCAATGGTGATTTCACATCTACTCTCCTTACTGGTAGAAAATATCTCCTCATATCTAATGGTAGCCTTTTTTTTACTAAAGCTTAAAATTGTTACTGGTTTGGTCATTGGCAAAACTGAAATTTTCTTTTGCAATGGCTTTTTAGGGATATTAAATCATCACATGGTCTTGCCTATATCTTCTTTTACTTACGTCCAGCAAGCCAAATTCTGTAACGTTTTCTTAAGCTGCAGTTTTTGCTAGGATCTGACTTTTCTTTAGACTCCATACATTTGGTTTGTATCTTTCTTGAAGAGTGTTTGTCAAATCTGGGCATAGTATTCCAGCTGAGACTTCTATACTGCTATGTAAACCAGGAGATTTTGTGTTTTACAGCCTGTAATCCCAATATTGAATTTTTCTCTTAGAACAGCATGACTTTGACTCCTGTTGAGCTGTTGACTTGCCATAAAATTCTGGTCCTCTTCAGAAGGAATCAGTTATTCCTGACTGTGTATTTATGTAGCAGATTATTCTTGCCCAATTTTAATACCTGGTGTTTGTTCCTGTTGAACTTCTTCCTCTTTCCAGACTTCTCCCAGTTCATTGCTTTTATCCTTTGAAGCCTGTCTTTCAACTTCCTTCTAAAATGGATAAATTGCTAATGTAATAGGCACGTTCCTTTAGATGATCAATGAAAACACGTAACTGAGCACAGTCTGGTGCAGGCATTTATGGAAACTCCACCTGTTAAATTCACCTGCCTTTATAGCAAACCATTGAGAGTTATTCCCATTATTCTCCATAGTCAGTTTTCTTCACNGAACAGTCATTCTCCTAGTCAGTTTTCTTCACCCATTTAACCAAATTTTATTTAGCCTGTTTCTTATGAAATTGTCAAAAGACTTTCTGAAGTTTTGATATATCTACTCCTTCTGCCCTGTAAACAGGCCACTTATCTTGTTCCTCTAGTGAATATTTTTTAATTAAAATATGTAATTTATTTTTTATTGTTATACTTTATCATGGAATATGTAACAAAAGAATGAAAAACTTGAATCCGTTTCAAGTTTTTAATTATGTGAAGATGAGGGAGAGGTTGAATTGAATGAAACATTATACTTAATTATAGAATGTGTAATTGTCTTATGTACTGAAAGTCACCTGATGATTCTCTGCCTTACAATTTCATTCATTTCTGAAAGCTGTTATTTTAATTATTTATACTGCAGATATATTCTGTCTAAGCTTTTATGCATAGTTCTGTCTTGTAGTTCTTTGGTGTCCTGTAGGAGAACTGCAGCTATTCTGAGCTATGTACAGGTTTTCTGACATGTTTGGTAATCTAACAAAAATCAGTATAGAATTCTAAAAGTCATCTACCCTGATACCCTTTATTTCCCATCTCCCTGCTTTGGATAAGTGTGGCAGAAAGTGAAATAACGCAAGGTTTGGGGTTTTTTAAAAGTATTATTTCGTTTGGCGCCTTTTTGGTAATTTGGGAGTACTCAAATGTATTTGGGCCTCTTGCACTGCAGAAATAGAATTCTGTAATAATATTCAGGACTAAAAAGAAAGAAATTTTAGCCCGTTATACCTTTTAACACCAACTCCTTGTCTATTGTATTTTTGTCAAACTGTGACCTATGCTTTGTGAGTTAAGTTTACTTTCTTCTCATCTATTCTAATACTGATTGAAGATGTGTTTCACTATCTGAGGGGGTTTTTTTTACCAATTAATTTTTAGGTTCCCCTTTATACCTAGGCCAATTCCCATATTTTAAGGCAGTATTTGTTGTCATGTTTAAATATGTGGTTTATGTCAGCTCAGAAGATAATACTGTAGTCCCCAAAGCACTCTTCTTATTTTTAACGAATCCATACAATATCACATTTGTGAAACAAATATTAGATCCATTTTAGAGGTAGGAAATCGCCAAAGTCTCTACTTTATTATAGAGCTGTTCGTGGTTAGAAGTGGGAGGCAGAACCATCTTACAGTGGTGATATGCAGAGAACCACCTGACTTCTGACCTTCCCCCCATACACGTTTATTGCAAGATCTTTGTTAAATTTACAGTGTTATATTTTCAGGAGTGCCTTCTCATTTTAAATGCCACCCATTAGGGGTGTCAAAATTGAAGGACTTAGAGCTGTGTCAAGAAAGAGTTTTGGGTATTGCTGAACTGAACTTTAGATCCTCTGACAATAAGATTTTGTCCTCTTCCAGTAAGGAGGCCTTTCCACACACTTAGTGGCATGGCCTGGAATTCACCACAGCTGACACTCTGAGACTTGTATGTTATTAACACTCCCTCTCTTTGTAATTTCAGTTCAACTTGATGCATTCACAATCTTAAATCCTTTCCTCTACTTAGATGCTTCATCTGTGTCTGTTGAAATGAATAGCAGGTGTAACTTTATTTTTGGTTTGTTTAGCTTTCTATGAGGTAGCTGCAGATTTTATGTAGAATTTATGTGGTTTCAGATGTGAGTCTAATGATTATAACACTTAGAAGGCAGTTTCATGAAAATAGGGGCAGTCAGCACACCTGAGTTAGCAAAGAGAATGGGCTCAGAGCTTTTATGTGCTCACTTACCGGAGCTCCTTTTGGACAGTGAAACAAGAAACAATATTACTAAATGTAATGGGTAATCCCTCATGACAGTGTGTCAGAAAAAACCCACTGCAATCTGCCTGAAAGTACAAATTTAGAATTGTGAAGACAGTAGCCTACCTCACCATAAGCTCATTCCGTAAAATTTACCTGTTCACACAGCTGAAACACTGTACAGTCCTAAGCCATTTTACACATCAGCACCTTACTATAAATTCTGTCAGGCTAAAAATACTGGAGTGTCTTCATAATAAAACATAATAGGAAAAAGCAGCTTGTATACAGGGTCCTTATTTTTGCTGTATTTTGGTTCTCATTTTTAAACTGTGGCAATTAGAAGCAATTTGTAGGTTTACTTGCTATTTAATTGGACATTCCCAAAGTAGAAAATATTAATTCCTTTTGTTTGCATGGTTAAAGACTCTGCTAAAAATGAGCTTAGCCAGATAAACAGAGGAGGCTTTATTACTAGTAAGAATTAATTTGATAATTTTGTCCACAACCATAATCTGCTTTTAAAATCATGCATTATATTTTCTGTGGAAAACTAACCAAGATAAATTCCCTATGTGGAATGCATGTGCAGCTGCATATCTGCTGTGGGAGAAGCTTACTTACTGACAGGTGAATCTGAGTCCATTTTATGATTATTTCCTAGGTTAAAGTAACAGAGGAAGAGTCTTAATCTTAGATTATCTCAGAAAATATATTTATGTAGGTGGATTTTGGCTGGTTTTGATTGGACTAGTGCAGTTATTTCTTGAACAGCAGTGAACTGTCAATATTTATGTACTGTAATGTTTCTCCCTTTGCCAGCTGAGATTAGCAGGCATTGCTTTCAAATGTACATCTGTGAGAAAGTGCTGAAACCAAAAGTCAACTATTTATATAAAATAACTCCTACCAAGGCAGAGGATTCATATTGACTAATAACAAGGACTGTGTTTCTTGCTGGTTTTAGATATTTGTGTCTGGTTTTAGATTAATAATAATATTTGAAAAAAGTTGAAAATTCACAAGTCTGAGGTACAAACCGAAGCTTGCATTGAATATTTTGCTTTTGGGTTTTTTTTGATAGGATGTTTGTCACTTTCTTGAGCTGTGTTTAAGTTTCATAAAACACAGTTTTTATTGTTTTTCCTAAAGAAACTCTGACACATAGCTATCAAGTTAAAGAACTTACGAATTTTAAAAACAAGTGCATGCAGCAATTTAATTGTTCTTTGCTGTATGTAGGCACACTCTTGAGGAATTTTGTAACTTTTCTCATGAAGAAGCAGGCTTTTTACTTACCATAAAGTTGAGCATTAAAATGTGAACAGCTTTGTAAGCCTTGACTTAAAAATAATGACAGTAGCAAAAAGAAAGTTTACAAAGGTTTTAAGCTGCCTTTTTAAGCTACTCAGAAATGCAGTGGGACCCACAAAATGTTGAAGACACATAGGAATAAAATACTAATACAGGTTTGGCATTTAAAAATGGATATCTATATTTTTTAAATGGACAGTAAAATATATTGTCTTTGAATATACATAACTCAAAGAAATAAAAACAAACAGGTATCCACTAAGACAATATAATCATATGAATCAAAGCAGAGATGGACAACTTTTGGAAGCCCTCCAAATAATGCCTTCTAATTGTTTGCTCAGCTAAAATTCTTGTTGAATCATTTTCCTTGTTTTCAAAGCACCTGTTGAAAAAGAAGTATTTATCCTTCCAATTCCTATTGAATTTTCGCGTTCCAGAGGTAGAAACATGCTGTCATATCTAGCATTGAAAAAAACTTAAATTATAATAGAGGTATTGAATATATTTTCAAGATCATCTACTTAGCAGATACTTCATTCACTGCAATCTTTGTTGTAACTCATAAATGCTTCACAATGTAAATGTTTGCATAGTGCAGGAACCAGTTGCACATCTCCCATGTTAATCTCCAGAAGTTATAATACCTCACACTTTCTGTTGGCAGGCAAAAGTAATTATGATAGCAATCAACATATATAATATCGATTTTCAAATACTTAATTTTGTTGACAGTAGGTACAGGATACCTATATTGATAATTTCAGACAAATAAAAATTGGTGGAGGTAATCTAAGTGCTTTAAGTTCTTGTGATTGTCATTATTTCAAAAATTTATTTCCTCATAATTACTGTAGTGTTTCCGTTTGAGGATTCTCTTTATGTGCTCTTCAGAAAATGATATGGTAAATATTTTGTGTTGAAGTAGACATTTTATGGTTTGTTGGGGTAAGTCACAGCCTAACAGAAAGGAGAGATATGATACCAATTAATTCTGGAACGCTTATCTAGGATCAGATTGAACTGCTGATGAGTGACAATAATTAATGAAAATTCTGTATTTTCATATTGTGAAATATACTTCACGTGTTTTCAATTGTTTCTTAGCCTTTTTTTTTTCTTTTTTAGAATAAACAAGTTTTTCTATGTTTGGCATTTAAAGGGCTTTGTTGTAATAATTGGCTGTGAACTATCAAAAAGAAGTAGGAAGAAAACTGGAAATAATGAGTCCAGCTATCATAGAATGGTTTGAGTTGGAAGGGATCTTAAAGACCATCCAGTTCCAAGCCGTCTGCCATGGGCAGGGACACATTGCACCAGACTGATTTTTTTTTTTCTTAGTATCTAATCTCAACCTGCCCTCTGTTGATTTAAAGCCATTCCCCCTTGTCCTGTCATTACATGCCTTTGTCAAAAGTCTCTCTCCAGCTNAAAGCCATTCCCCCTTGTCCTATCATTACATGCCTTTGTCAAAAGTCTCTCTCCAGCTCCCTTGTCCCTTTAAGTATTGGAAGGCTTCTGTAAGGTCTCCCCAAAGCCTTCTCTTCTCCGGGCTGAACAACCCCAACTCTCTCAGCCTGTCTTCATAGGAGAGGTGCTCCAGCCCTCTGATCATCTTGGTGGCCTCCTCTGGACTCTTTCCAACAAGTCCATGTCTCCTGTGCTGGGCCCCCAGAGCTGGATGCAGGGTTCCAGGTGGGGTCTCAGCAGAGCAGAGCAGAGGGGCAGAATCCCCTCCCTGGCCCTGCTGCCCACGCTGCTTTGGATGCAGCCCAGGACATGTTTGGCTTTCTGGGCTGTGAGTGCACATTTCCAGCTCGTGTCCAGACTCTCACCCAGCAGCACCCCCAAGTCCTTTTCCCCAGGGCTGGTCTCAGCCAGTTCTCAATTCCACTTGTATTTGTGCCTGGTTTGCCCTACCCCAGGTGCAGCACCTTGCCTTGGTCTGGCCTTATTTGGAGGTTATTCCTCTTAGATACTTTCACAAATCAAAACATTTAAATACAGGGATTTGATTTGTAACTGCAAAATATTTCTTATTCTACTATTACAGACGTGTGCTGCTCAGAAGAGATTAGTCTATGATTTAAAATCAGTCTAATTGGCATGGACTTCTTAATGTGTATGTATATAGGTATATAGAGCTATTACACATAAATCTATATGTTCACATTATATGGAGAGGAAAACCTGGATTTTTAACAGGGTGTTTTTTATTAAGATATTGTCAGAGATTTATTTTGCTTGACAGTTTACTTTGACCCTGCCTGAAATAGGATCTTATTGGTGACATAATTATTGTAAGATCATGGAAGTAGAACTGCAATGTGCCATCTTTCCCCAAATGTTTGAAAGCATTGTCAGCTTTTGAATTACTGTCATATTTTTTCAATTGTTTTTAGTACAAGTCAAATTTGACTTGCCTTAGTAATATAAAGAATCTCATTGTCTTCAGCAAGGCTTGTCAAATGAATCAGAAACATTGTCTTCCCTTTAAAATTGATTAAAAAAAATCCCCCCAAATTATTTTAATTTGAATGAGGTGAGAATCTAGTAACTATTGAAATGTTTTCTGTGCTGAATAATAAGGAGCGTGATAATTGAAACTTGGCATAGAAATGCGTAGCAAATTTTACTCTTCCTCCTCTTTTTGAATTGGCAATTTGAATGTTGCATAAAGTAGTTACTGAAACACACTTAGTACTTGATATTCCAAAAGTACAATTCAAAAAATGAATAAGTAATACAGTTAAGGTGTTATATATATATAACTGCTTTTATGTAATATATTTCATATTTTATAGATACATATTTCTTAAGTTGTATATATATATAAAAACTTGTAGAATTTGTAGATTTCACCTGTATATGAAACAATTTGAAGGATGGTGGCAGGTACTGCTACAGTTGTTTGCCTTTAATCTTTTAATTGTTTTTTTTTTTTCGTACCAAAGATGTCATAGCTGAGGTATGGGGAAAAGATCCATGTTGCTTTCTGATGCTAGGAGGAGATGATTGCAGGAGGGAGTGGGAATAGCACTGAGATGGTAACAAAGTGTCAGAAGACAAGGAGAATGTAGGGGAGAAGAATGAGTGGAGGAGTAGTGGCGGGGCAGGAAGGAGAATTGGAAATAAAGACATATTTGGTTCATTTTCTTCCAAGAGATAAACCAGATTGGCCTGTATGAAATGACAATGAATCAGATTAATGCATCCTGAGACTAACTGGGCTGAGACTAGAAGTAAGGTAGAAAGGAGGCAATGATAGCTCAGCTTCAAGGGGGCTGGAGAGAAGTAATGGGTGCCCCAGAAAATGTTTCCTACAAGGCCAGCAAAATAACTGTATTTCTGGAGATCTCTCTGATCCCTTCCTTTGCCTGCTCAGGTGAAATATGTATTTCATTCTTTTTTACTGCTGATCTTTGTGGACTGCTGCAATATTTTAGTTTACTTAATTTGTGTAATCGTAAAGAAATTAAAAGTAATCCAAAAGTCACAATCCTGCTAACAAATTGTGGAGGAGCTGATACTCCAGATGGTAGGACTTCGATGTTTAAAAATACTCACAGAAGTGTGTTTTAATTTTAAGGCCTTTGCTTTACAAAATGCACCATTTTGCCTGTGCAAATGGAAATATCATGGTTTGTGCAGTGGCTTGGAGAACAGATTTCCTCCTCCACCTGATGGCTGGCTCGTATGTTATTTATCTCAAAGGTTGAGGTCTGATCTGCTGATGCAAATCATGGCTGAAACGATGATTTGAACAGCAAAAGCAGAAATGTCAAAAAAAAAAAGAGGTTCTAGGTGCTTTCGACTCTTAAGACTTAGTGGATGTTTTTCCTATTTCTGTGCTTCAGGGCTTCATCTAAAGAAGGACTCATTCTGAATTCTGTCTATCCCCAGATCACCACCATATGCTGTAAGAAACATAATCAGCAAGGACTGTAAGGTGGAGGAATTGTTCTCTTAAAGGTGAATGCTTGGCTCTTTTTCAAATAAAGATACTCAAAAGCAGACAATTAATAGCCTGCATATGGCTTTCTAGCCAAAAGCTAGAGAAGCCTGCTCTATTAAAAGGTAAATTCAGAAAGTAAGAGAAGGATCTGTATTTAACTGAAGTGTGAGTATTGGTAATTTTATCACTAAACGAAGACTTGCCTCTAGTTCTGTGAACTAGGAGGAAGTGGTGTCCTTGGTGAAGTACAGTATGTGGGAATATTTAGTCACATGTTGCTTCCTAAGGCAAACTGGCAACACAGCTTTGCTAGGGGTGTAACAGCAATTCCTAACTAATTTTGTAATTTCCAAAATTTGGCAACTCAGTGTTACTTTGAGGGAAATGCTTGTTGTAATTCTCTATGCAAATTTGTACTATAATCATTTTATGCTTAGACTTCAGATCACAAACCCAAGAATCCTTCATGTGGAAAAGTAGTACTTGCTGAGATAACTGGCATGCATAACGTGTACTCAGAAACCATCCTATTTCTGAAATCTGTATTTTCATTTGTATGTCTAACCCTTACAATCTGAATCATCCTATGATTCATAATTCTGTTATGGTTTTATAGATAGATAGGCAGTAGTTTGTGGTGATAAAATTGCATGTAATAATCTAGCAGTTGGAGATAAATTTCAGTAGCCCTGTGTAAGTCCAAAGAATACGTTAAAATCAAGATTGTGTCATTAGTTGTCGTTTAAGAAACTTTCAGTTTGTTGTTGTGAATAGTCTTATGGACACTGATCAAACTTAGGCTTTATTGTTGCACAAGGCCTTAATTTAGTAAGCTCCTGACCAAGAAACATTCTTAGTTTGTGGGATGAAAATAGTTTTATAGGGAATGCAAAAGCCCACACACAAGCAAAGCAAAACAGGGAATTTCACTACTTCCCATGAGCAGGCAGGTGTTCAGCCATCTCCAGGGCCCCATCACACGTAATGGTGAATTGGGCGATCCCTGCGAATGTCTCCACTCTTCCTCCTTCTTCCTCCCGCTTTATACACTGAGCATGATGTCATGCGGTCTGGACTATCCCGTTGATCAAATATGGAATATCCCTTTGGTCCCTTTTGACCCAAATATCCCTATTTGGTTCACTTGTCCCGGTTGTGTCTCCTCCCAACTTCCCATGCAGCTCCCCATCCCCTCGCCAGTGTGGCAGTACAAAAGGCAGAAAAGGCCTTGGCTCTGTGTAAGCCCTGCTCACCAACAACAAAAACATCTCCATATTACCAATCCTGTCTTCCAAAATATAGCCCTGTACCAGCCATGGTGAAGAAACTTAACTCTGCCTTAGCCAAAATCAGCAGTTTGGAATAGGTATGTAGTGAATACCAGGAACTGGTAAACAATAGCAAAAAATTTTAAACAGGTGTTGAATGAGAACTTTATAAATCCATTTTAACCTTGTCGCTAATTTTACAGTTAGACTCTTCAGTTTTCTGAGACAAAGACATTGACCCCATTGTGAAACTAATTATGAAATTACTGATTTTTTTTCCTGTACATTGATTATATATTGAATATATAATCAACCTAACTATTATATAAACAGATCTTCTACAGGATCAGAGATCATAAACCTTTCTATATCTCTGTTTGCCTATATGTGAGAGCAAGGACAAAATATACACCAATCTAAAATTTAGCAAATGCAATTTGAATGACTTTTAGAAAGTACCAGTCTATTTTACAATGTATACACCAGGGTCTTAAACTCACCGCTGGGCCAAGCTAAAAAGGTAATGTCTGATTGTGATATTACTGCAAAACAAATGGTAGCATGCTACTCTGCTTGAAAACATAATGGCTTTATACTATAACCTTTAACCCTGAAATGATGCTTGAGTGGACCTTAACTCCAAAGTGAACATGCCTGAGTAAATAAAACTGTGGTTTCACATAACAGAGAGATACATTTTTTAGATCCTTTGCCGATTATATTGTGTGAAGGTCAATCTTCTGCCCCATTTCTGAAAGTCGGGTCAGAATAGAGATTTTAGGGTCACTTCTTCAAG
>VYZP01000403.1:0-35727 GCA_013400635.1 Hypocryptadius cinnamomeus
GCTATGTATTTGTAGTCTGCCATTTCCTCTAACTCAATAGATCTATAATAATAATAAAAAAAAGATGTTTGGATACAGACAAGTAATATTTTTACCACTTGTTTGGCACTGATTGATGGAAAGACTATGTCTGGCTGTTCTGTCTTGAATGACAGAAATAGGTCATGAGGTTGAGTGAAGTTAATAAATGATAAAGGATACTGGTCCAGATTCTGCCCGCCTTCTACACAGCAAGGGTTTTAATTCAGGCAGTAAACATCTCCCTGTGATTTGCTGTGGGCTGTGCTGATGTGTGGCCCACAGAATAAGGCAGCTCATGCTGTAGAAATGAAGATCTTCATTCTGGTGGAATGGCCAGTGGAAGTGGTCCTTAGACACTGCTATGGTGCACTCTTCCCATCACTTCCAAGTGATTGAAAGTTTCTTTGTTAGTTGAAGGCTTCAGCATCTGTCAGTTTTGGATGGTTGCCCTTAATCCTTCATGATGTCAAGTTAACCAGACCTGGCTAAGACCCTTCAGCTAAAACACTTGGCTTCCTCAGCCTTGTTTTGCAGCTTACCACACATACAGAGCTGATTTTATTCATGACCTTGTGGGTTTGATTGGTTTGATTTTCTGGGGACCTTGAAATACTGTCACCAACACGAGTTAGCTCCTTCTGCTATGCATAACCATTTCTGTTGTGTTTAGGAGAAATACCCTAAATAATTGAGAACAGCCATGCATGGAGGACCAGTTTGGACTGGTTTTTATTGTTAATTTGTGATTAATGGATAGACACAATTTGCAAGTGAGTACACCCTGTGCTACTTCTAGAAGTCTGTAGAAATAATCTGCTGGATTTCTTGTTTGACATATTTTACATAAAATTCCTGGGCAGTGTAACAGATATTAAATCAATAAAGATATGTGCAAATAGAATACCATAAATTTCTCCCAACTCCAATGAAAAAGAGAATACTCTTTCAGATTTTTAATTTTATGTTTTGCTAGCTGATAGCACTTATTACAGAGGTCTCTCTGCTCTAAAATTGAACAGAAAGATTTCAATTGAGTAATGCTTAAAGTTTCCATTTGTAAACAGCTCATTAACAATTTCTTTTAACTAAATGGTTATTAAAATATTATCTTCCTCTCCATCAGATCAATAGGACCTTCTCCAGAGGTGTGTGTAGCCAGCTGTAACAGTGTTCATATTTATACTGGGCCTGTGCTGTTCATGGCTTGTCTGTGGTTTGCTAGTGGTTAATGTCCACAGCAAAGATATCAAATGAAATGTGATTTATCTCTTGTGCCTGACTAGTCTGTTGGTGTCCTGTTATGGGGACTCCACTGAACAATCCACTATATCCAAGGGTGGCTTGACTGACTTGATCGGGGCATGTATCAACAGTGTAAGAGAGTTGAATCCTTTATTATAATTTAGGAAGAGACCCCCCCTCCTGGATATCTCTGCTTTTAGGTGATCATGTCGTCTGCTGCTGGCAGCTGCATTGAAGCTGAATTTAAAGCAATACACAGCCAAGCTCAAATCACCATTGAAAGTTGCTCAAGATAGTCATTCAGTGTGCACCAAATGCAATTCTTACTCAATAGGAGTCCCTATGGGGAGAGGACAGTTTCAGCCCACTGACTGATCCCAGAAGTTACAGTGGAATCTTCCCTGACTTCTCCCCATCCTTAATTCACCATTATGCTATTTCCTTCCTTTTAGGTAGAGCCTGAGTAACTCCAGTCATACATACCTTTGTTTCTGATTACTGTAAAAGTCTCTTGCTTTGCTCTGAAAAATATAGTCAGGAGGCAGGTAACTTTGGGGTGGAGGTGTGGGTGAACCAAGCTCATCTGCAGAGAGCTATTTTGCCACAGTTGCTGGTTCAGCAGCAAGACATCTCCTACCTCCTCTGGTTGACAGGTGCTGTGTGATTTATCAGCTACCTGGTACCATCGACTTGCCATCCCTGCAAGGATTACAGCAGAGCCTGGCTGCCATGTCTCCAGCTGCCCCACCTTCACCTCATCCCTCTTAGGCTGTACACAAGGTTGCAGGCTGTGTTGTGTGGGGAGTCATTGTGGAATACATTTTGTATATGACAATTGCATTCCATCCTATAATTTCTGTACTAACTTCTGCTGGAATGTGAATAATATAACTTCCCAGTTTTCTCTAACTTTGCCCACAGTCATCATCCCACACAGGGATAATTGTGCTAATTGCCCTTTTTAATATAAAGGAAACATTAGTTGAGAACTAAGGATTGTTATAATAAATTTCCTGTAACATTGAGTAATTTGTTTCTCACAGAGTTGTTTCTCTCTGTACTTCTGGTTTCAATCACTATATACTCAAGTCCCTCAGTATCTTGCAATATAGCAGAGGGATTAGCTTGAAAATTCCTAACTACCTGTCAGTGGAAAGACAGGGACAATATTTAATTTAAGCCCTTCAATAGCTTATCATTTATCATTGTTTTGATTTTAGATGCCACACTTCAACTCTAAGATTGTTTTTCAATGCTGAAGGGAGTATTGTGAACCAGGCCCATGTGACTTCTTTACAGGAAGCCAATGTTACAGCAAGGAGGAAAAACCTGATCTCTCAAGTCCTTGACTGGGCTAATAACTGGGTCCCTGCCCCCATTTGTGTCAGCAAACAGCTTTGGTTCCTGTTTTCTGTCCTATGGATAACAAAGAGATTCACTAAGGAGAAGTAAAGCCCCCAAACCCTTGAGAGATCAATGGCAGAGCTGGCACCAGCTGTAAGCCACAGAGCTTTTGATGCTTTTGATGCAAGATGTTGCCTTGCTGGTTTTAAACATGTTCAATTAAAACTGTCTGAGTTTTGTGCACCTTTCTTTTTTGTCTAAATTATGTGCAGCTTTCCTCTGTTACCTGCTGCATAAATTGCCAACCTGGCCTCCCCCAGAAGCTGCTTTCTCTGGAGGATGAAGCTTTTAAAACAAAACAACCCACCATCACTACACCATCTACAACAAACCAAACACCCTAACCCCAAGAGAAAAACAAGGCAAAATCCCAAACTGTAAATTCATGTCTGTAATGCCCTTAGAAGAAAAGCTACAATGATAGATGCCCACTTGCCATCTAGACTCACAAACCAAGTAAGTTTCTTTGAGAAGCCCAAATGTGTTTTTATGTGTCCTCATTCCTCTCTGTAACCAAACCTCAGGCTGAAGTTGCACCTTTGAGGTCACTATCTCAGAAGTTGTCTTAACTTTCAAGAAGTTGCATCAGGAACTTCAAAATATGTGAAGACTGCTTTCTAGCATGGCTGTTGACTCTTTTTGTCTCCCATCTGTAAGACCGGGAGAGAGAGAAAGGGCTGAATTTTCTGATGTCTGAAACAGAAAAACATTTCCCAGGAAGAGGCTTTAATTTGGGGGTATCTTTTCTATCCAGCTACTTGTACTGAAACTCTTTTGAGGAGGTTCATGTCTCTGAAGCCTCCCCTAGCTCGTGAAACTGGTTTAAAAATAACCAGTTAATTTAAAAAAATAGGATGAGTGGAAGGGGCAGGCACTCCTGAAGGGATTCCAAATTGTAATGAACATGTCAGAGGGCATATAGATCTGTGAATTAATACCACTGAACTGCACTGCCTGGAGTAAGATTTGCTGCAGAGATTACTTTAAGAAATAGGAAGTTTTCTTCTCAAGATATATAAATATTGGGCTATGCACTGAGAGTGGAGATACTGAGGTTTACTGTAGCTGCGCTTGCTCGACATTTGGGTTGCTGCAATGCATTTTCTGCAGAGGTGTTAGAATAAATTAAACTGAATTCCTCAGGGGTTGTGCTTGCTGAGATGACATGAAAGTCAACCCTGGCTGTTGTCCCAGGAGACGTATGTGGGAGCAGATTTGTCTGTATGATTTTGCTGGTTTACTTTGAATTAAGCACTCAAACTCAGTTCACTTTGCTAAAAGCAAAATATGTTGCAGCACTGCTATAACTTGAGAGTTAAAAAAAGGTAAGCTCTCAATACTGATTGATAAAGAGGTTCCTTCTCTGCCTGAGGGGTCCTAGCTGGACTGTTGGACTGACCTTCTACCCTCGTACTAGTGCAGCAGACAGCATGGACTTTGCTTTTGAAATCAATATTGCTTGAAATGGTGGAAAGCTAGGAGATGGAACTAGTGGAAATGTGTTACTCTCATTACTCACATGATTGCTCCCTTCCCTTAAAGACATGGCTTTGCTATGGTCTAAGCAGTTTTTTAATTCAACTGAGGCACTGGGTACATGACAAGAGCACTGGTGTTGGTGCTATTTATAGACTGCTCCCAATGTTTGGTGGATCTAATGAAAGTGAGGGCCAGCATCTTCCAAAAATTTGGTCTTGATAGTCTTTTAAGAGGTGCTTGTGCTTCAGCACCAGATGTCATTATGAGAATTTAATGAATACCTATATGGTTACTTTACAGCTGACACCCAAGATGGAACAAGCTGTGCACATAATCAACTCATGGGTTTTGAACAGTTGTTGAAAAAAAAAAGTCCATGTTTGGTTCTTGGGGTTCTTATATAGGGGAAGAAAGGGACTTCACACTTGTCTTATTCTGAGAACTGTTTCTCCAAATTCTCAGTATTTTTCTATTCCCTGCTCACCCAGTTGGGAAATGAGTTAAGCTTGTGTTAACCACTCATCATTTTCAAAGATCTTTTTCTGCTCATCTGTGTTACTTTAATGAGGAGACTTTCAATTGTTTCATCTTTGCTTTGTAGTGATACAACTGTTAATCAGGTGTTAATCAGGGGAACTAGCTCATCGCTTTCCTCACTTATCTTTATTTTGCAGGATAAGCAGCCAGATTTTTGTTTTCTGATTGCTCCAAATTTCATATTGCAGACTTCTCCCCCAGCCAACTTTTTTTCTGGTTTTACCTATGTGACTGCTTTCTTTCTTTATTAAATGTTGTGTTTAATGAGAGTTGTTTTATTAGCAGCACTGAGAATTGGGCTGCTTTACCCTAGGGTTAGGGACAGAATTCAATAAAAAACCAAAAAAATTAAAAAAATCATCCAAGCAGAAGAAAAGCAACATGTTCGCACCCAAAGAGCAGAGACAGTTGGCTAACTGGTTTTGCTTGGCACATGGAGTTCTTCTGCCTGCCACCAGTCTGTACTCTGCCTAGAAATAACATTCTCACTCATGTTGCACCCTGATTCGGCTCTGTGGCTCTATTTGGTAAAGAAACTGCTGGAATATCTGACGCTACTCTTCAGCCTGGGACATTACACCCCCGTGTGAATTGGCTCTTATTCCCAACTCTTGCTGGGCCTGGTCTTTGCTGCCAGGCTACATGCTTGTATTGCAACTTGCCACAAACATCTGGTAATAAATATAGAACCTTCTGCTTATTGCCCTTGATATCTAATTATATTCTGAACTGTTTTTCTTCAATGCACCTCATAATGTCATGCTATAAAAAATGAGGAAGACAAGTTTTAACAATTCCCTGCTTAAAAGTAAAAGATGACAGTCACAGTGGTGAACAATTCTGTTATGTTGCTCCTATTACACTTCCTGGTGTGTACTCAGTGGATAATAAGGACCACTGCTTGATGGCCAAAGATGAAATTTTTATGATCATACCTAGAGATTTGATAGTTTTCAGTTTCCCATAAAGAATGATGTGGTTTTAGTGTAGCCCCTGATGCTTTCAGAACAGAGGGTTAAATGGGATATTTCAGCAGCTGAGTGTGTCCAGCCAGAAGAAGAAGGAGACACTGTAGTAGTGAGTTTTGCTGGAGTTGGGCACAACATATGGAGGGCAATGGTGTTTTAGATAAAGACTGGAAACTTGGGATGGAAAAGCATCCTGCAGATTGTCAAGCAATGAGGTGAGTGTACACCTGTAACCACTGCAGCATGGATGGATCTGCCAGGAAGGTCATTAAAGAAATCAATGTGACCTAGACAAACACATGGCCTGGTCAGACCATATTGATTCACTAATGACATGCTGTTGCATAATCCTCTTCTATTTGGGTCTGATGGTTTCTAGACATGATTGTTTTCAATGCTTGCAAGGAAGCACATAAGAAACAAAGAACATAAATTATTCTGTGAAAGTTGGTTCTTGAAAGTAAAAATGTTTTGGACAGCAGAGGAGGATTCTGTAGCAGGCTGACAGACTTGTGTCCTTTTTTTTCATCACATTTTGAATCTTAATGCTAACTTCTCATAGAGTCCCAGAAATGCTTGGGTTAGAAAGGACCTTAAAGCCTTCTCTTCTGCAGGCTGAACAGTTGCAGCTCTGTGTCTTCACAAGGGAGGTGCTCCAGCCCTCTGATCATTTTTGTGGTCCTTCTCTGGACTTGCTCCAACACGTCTGTGCTGAGTGCTCCAGAGCTGGACACAGTGCTCCAGGAGGGGTCTCAGAGATCAGCAATAAAGGGGCAGAAACACCCTCCTCTTGTGCTCCTCAAGGATGACAAAAGAGCCACTCTTCCTTCCCACCACACATCCACAAAGACTCCAGTTCATTGCCATAGACTTCTGGTATTAAATACCAAATTTATTTGTATGGCAAAGTACCAGAGAACACAGAAGACCTCAAGGTCCTTGCTAAAATTCTGTATCCATGCAAAAATTGAATGTGCTCAAAGAGCTTCAGAATGAAGATAACATCTTTAAGGGGGATTCTTTCTGGCAAGGAGCTGAGGAAAGAGTAGAAAATGTAAGAGTTGAAGACTCTAACCCTCAAAGACTTCCTTTTTGTCTACTTCAGCAATCTCTAAGAAGTTTCTGCCTGAGTTATTTCAAACATTGTGTGGAGCTTGACCTGACTTAGCAGTTCTACTCCTGCTTTATTGCCTTGTACAGTTTGAGGAACTTCAACTCGATCCATTTTCTAGGGTATATTTTTCATTCTGTAACTACCTGTCAATTTGTTAGTTTTGGGTTGTGTTTTCAAGGAAACTCCTAATTCAGACTTGTGCAGCCATTCATCAGGTAAAGGACATGGATGAAAAATCTATATAGAAAATAGTTTAATGTCTTCTAGCTGGCTCCTTCCTTTCAGGCACCCCATGAAGGCTCCAGTTCTCATTCAAATATGGTTTGCATCATTGAATTTCTCAGGTTTGTCTCAGGATATACTGAGAATTTCGGGAAGCTGGAAAGCAACTAGTAAGGGAATATGGAATACATAGTGATAATGAAAGCATTTTTATAATTTAGTGTCTTGAGTTTAACCAGAAGTCCAAAAGTCATCCCATGCATTCAATGCAGAATCAGTCTGTACCTATAAAAAACTGAAGAGCCATTGGTTTCTCAGTTCAAGTCCCAGCCGGGGCATTCTTTAACTCCTCAAATCAAATAGGAATAGAAACATTACATCTTGGCTTAAAAAATTCATTCAAAATGGTTTTCTATTTGTAAAATATTTAAACATTTGCCTGCAGTCTCAGAAATACAAGCAAAATTGTGCTACTACATGAAAATCTTATGAACTAGCTCAGAAATGGAAGTCTAGATGCAACTGTAGTTTAGTAGATGACTTGTGTACATAACTGTAAATTATTCTGCAGAAGAATTACTTACTGAGAAATGTTTTATTTCATGACAATTCCATAAATGTAGGAAAGAAATACTTATCTCCAAATACATGTATATATAATGTTATCATATGAAATATTCTACAGCACATATTTGAACCTGCCAGAAGCAGTCCAGAGCTCTACTTTCACTGAACCTCTCTGCCTTTCCATCCTCCTGGGTGTCTCTTCATCCTTCCTTCTATCTCTGCTCCTTTGACCAGGACTGTAGTTTGCTACAGACCGTGCTTTTGCAATGCATAAAACTGAGTGTCTCTGTGCTGTCAGCCAGTGAAGACAGCTTGTGTTCAGGAAATTGTTCTCTAAGTACTGCCTGCCTGAACCCCTTTGCAAAAGTGTTTTACTTGACTGGGTTTTTCCAGCTTTTTGCTTGTTTACTACCTAAATATGAACACATGGGAGCACCAGAGGGGTTTTTTTATGTTTTGTTTTGTTTACTTTTTTTTAGAAAAAAGAAATCGGTGAGTGGGTTAGATCAGGTATGATCTGGATGGACCTGTGGCTGAAATGGACAGCTAAAGACTATTCTTAATTTTTCTTCATGGTCAGTCCTCTTGAGAGGATCTGGGCTATGTTACTTCCCCACCCAATGGCTGCATCACCCCCTGAGGGACATCTCCAGCTGTTACCACCTCCCATGGTGGCCCCATGTGGTTTAGTGGTGGCCCAGGGCACATTAGAGGTGTTGTGAGGCTGTTGTGCTGTTGTGCTGGTGCCTGTGCACAGCTGCAGGTGCGGGGGCAGAGCAGGAGCCCTTCCCATCGAGGTGTGTGCTTGCCTTTGTAGCTGAGAGCAGAGGCTGCTGTGGAGCTCTGCAGGGCACAGAGCAGGGTGCATTAACATATTTATGTTGTTCTACAGCCCAAAGAAGCAAAACTGTGATGTGTTAAAGCTACTTATCTATTGCTCATGACTACTGCACTGCTTCTGTGTAATCAGCCAGAAAACTATCTTATATAGGAAGCCCTATTTTGCTTCTTTTGATGTCAAGAAGAAAAATCCCATTTACAGCAGTGGTACAGAAACAGGAAGGAGCAGATGCTGGAAAAAAATTCATTTGAAAATTATCTCGAAGAGGGAAAGAATGTGTAGAAGGGATTATAGAATAAATTTACCACATTTGATTAGGTATATAACACAAAAAGACCAGAAAATGAAGAAGCCTTTTAAAAGGGGTTGTTATAGGGCTGTAAATATCGAAGACTAATTTCTGAGGGCTGGGGGTGACATTGGGCAAAAATCTGAAATGTAAAGAATCTTTGTCCTCTAGCAGGTGCTGCTGGGACTCTGCTTACTCTTCAGTAATTCTTGTCCACATGAAGGCACCACAAGGCTCAACATCATCTTCCCCCAACACGTGCAGGAGTCCTGTGTGTTAAGTGGCCAGCAGCTCCAGCAAGCATCATGACAGGGTTTGAACCTTCATCTGCTGCAGCCTTGGACAGAAGGTTTTGGGAGAGAGGCAATGCAGTGCACAGCTCCTGGGGGTGAGCGTGCAACTGTTTTCTATTTGTCTCATAGCAAACTTAGAGGCTTGAGTTGGGTGCTCTGGTTTGGCTGGGATGGTGCAAGGCTGGGAATCCACTGTGTCCCTCTCCTGCCATGCAATCTCTCATGCTAGCTGCCACCCCCAGCCATCTCCCCCCAGCTCTATTGTTCAGCAGGATGCCATATGAGCTGGAATATCCCTCTGTCCAGCTCGGGTCAGCTGTCTTGGTTGTGCCCCCTCCCACCTTCTTGTGAACCCCCAGCCTTCTCGCTGGCCAGGCAGCAAAGAATCTGAAAAGTGCAAGTGCTGCTCAGCAACAGCTAAAACATCAGCATGTTATCAACATTATTCTCATCCTAAATCCAAAACACAGCACCCTACCAGCTAATAGGAAGAAAATTAACGCTATCCCAGCTGAAAAAATGATAAGCAGTGCCAAAGGCACTGATAAGTGCAGAATAAAGTGACTACTCTTAGCTAGTTTAGAGCAGCTTGCACACCATGCTGGGTTCACAGTAACACTCTGGCCTGCTGCAAGCTTGAGAGAGGCATTAACTTTGCAGATCTCTTTTTACTGTGTGAGTGTTGTGCTCTTTCCTCATCTGCCTGCTCCTGGGAGCAAGGGGTAGCCTAGCTGCATTTCTTCCCCTGTCTATATTGACTTACCGTTAACATTTCTCAAAGCTTTTTAAATAAAAGTAAAAAACTCCTGGCCCCTTTGGGAAGACATCTGATTTTTCAGGTTTTATCTTTATCATTGATCCCTTTGCAGTTACTTCAGCCAAAGGTGAGGAAGTGATGTGTGAATGATGGATAATCTCTTTTTGTAACTAGGCTGTATGTAAGGGTCAGCTGTTAAGCTGAGATTCTTGCAGAAGCCCCAGAAATAGGTACTTTCTACTTTTGTGCAGCCAAGACAATTACACCAGGGAGAACACTCTACAATGCACTGAATTCTCATTTTTGCTCTTATTCTTTTTTCTATTCCCCTCTTGTCCCCCAGAGAGTAAACTGGACAAAGACTACATCAGGGATGTATCCTGTGAGGTCAAACCCATTGTAGACATTTAGTGTGTCCTCCACAGGAAGAGCTGCTCAACTCCAGTTGCAAGAAAGTGTTGATAAAGGATTCCTGTACAGAGTTTACTTTTAAAAGCATTTGAAATTGGTCCTGAGCTGACTTGAAGCAGAGCATAGAAGAGGAGAATAACTGACCTGTAGTTCCATCTGATAGGGGTCTTCAGGTCATCATGATGTAGCAAGTGTGCCTATATTTAAGTGGGGAAAACCAAGAGACCAGAGAAAGCATCCTGTCCTTAGTTGTCAGTGATGCTCTAGCATTGCTTGTAGTTATTCTCTTTCTCTATTAGCTGTAAATTGGTCTGATAAAAGGTTCAGTATTTGGTGGACCAATTGGTGGGAGAAAATGCATCTTTCATGGTGCAGGCCAAAAAGGAAATTAAAGTTTTTCCAGAAGTTTGCAGCAAATATTTCCAGGATATTATAATGACACCTGGCATAATGCACTTCCTAATTCAGAAAAAGGAGGCACAAGTAAATGTGCAAGAAGGTTGTGGTTTGGTGGTCAGTTCCAGGTTTGTTTCCTTGGTGTTAACCAGGTGCCACACTAGACAATGTTTTGCATAAACCATCATTTCAAACCTAGGAAACACAACTGCCAGGCTTCTGAGCATTAGAGAGAGAAGAGGATGTATGTAGCTGATCTCCCATCCTGCTGAGGCCAACCTTCATGAGCAAATTTATTCCTTGGGGTAAGGATGTAAATAATCTGTTTTCCTGGATGTTCAGCACCATGAGTTCAGCTTCTCTCTCATACACAAGGGATGGGGAGTTTGGCCATCGAGGGCTCAAGGCAAAATTGTGCACTTGGGATTATGTGATGTCACCTGTTTAGAAGGACTTTTTTCCTACCTACCCATCAAAGTCCAGCTTAGACTGAACAGTCTGATTTTTTCAGTGCTTTTCCATTGCCCTTTAGGCAGTAGTTATTTCTGTGGGTGCTGTATGATCATCTGCCTTGTAAAACATTCTCTGACACAGGTACGAGGGCATAGTCAAACAGAATAAGGTGATCTGTGGTGCTGGTCCATTGTCTTAAACAGCAAAGCTGGATGAAGGGATTTCTGGCCCTTTTTCCCCTGACAAAAGGGACATTTTAAATTAGGATAATTTACTTTTCCAGTTTCCAGGAGAACCCCACAAACAGCCTTACTAGCAGGCCTGAGAAGAAGGTGAACCTCCTCATGAACTGGAAGACGCAGAATTTGTGGGAGAAAGAGAGAAACATTTTAAGCTGGCATCAAAGCCAAAGATGTGATGCTACATTCCAGTATCTCCACAAAGTCTGTGGAGAGACAGAGATGCTTCAAGAGATGCTTTAGTTCAGAGCCTTCAGTAGATATCAGCAGAATGTCAGCTCAAATGAATCTCTGACTCATTCCTGGTCTTTCAGTCTGTGCCTGGTTCTCCATGTGCCCTTTAGCTTGACTGTGCTTGAAGATGTAATTTGATTGCCAGGGCCACCTCCAATCCCTCCTTTGTGTTTGTGGAGTTCTTCCACCATGATTTGTTCCTCCCACCCAGCCTTTGTATAGAGCAACCTCCAACACAAAGTGCCCAAAAAAGGATTGTGCAGTTGTGTCACCATTACACCTCGTCACAGCAGGGAGGTGACTCAGCTGCCACCCTGCATGGCTGGGATGTGTCACCAAGTGAATGATGACATTTTCAAACACAGCAAAGTTTGGAAGTGGAGTAGAGGAAAGAGGAGGAATTAGGCTATAAAAGGACATTGGGGAACATCAATGTTTCCAATAATCTGAAGCTTTTAACTTAAGAAACATGCAGTTTAGAGAAGTATGATATTGTCACATAAGCGCATTGTGATCTCTTCTATTATTTTTTTTTTTTTTATGGTAAAGGGAAGACTGGTCTAGTGCTTAGAAGTTTTGCATAAGAACTGAGTAATTTCAATTTAGCACCCTGTTCTGCAGCAAATTTCTTTGATTTCTTTTACCCCGGCTCTAAAACAAGGTTGAAAATAGCACTCTGCTTTGAGACCATGGGGAGATTTCAGTCACAGTCCATATACAGTGTTGTCATGGAGTAGATCTGATTGATGGACCCCCCTGGTGCATCAGTTTGTGCAGCATAAGGGAGCTCGTTTCATGGGTAAAACCATGGAAGTGCAAAACTTTATTTTAGCTGTTGTGGAGGACAAAATGGATTCACTACTTTTGGCGGCAGAGCATGGACTAAAAATAAATCTACTATTTACTGTAAATCTACCATAGACAAATGAGTGTCAATGCTGTCACGGAAATTAACATATGGAGGCAGCTTTTCCTGAAAGGACAGGGTACCTGCATTATTCAGATACTAGAAATTGTGCAATAGGATGTGTTGAAACCCAAGAAATTTTAGTCTGGGTTTTTGGGCAGTGAAATTTATAAGCATGGGAGTTTTTCATTTCCGTAAATAAACCTCATATTTATTCTTTGCAGCAAAGGATGGCTTCAAGAACAGCTAAAGGAAGAACAACTGGGGTATAAACTGGGGCTCAATCCACCACAGACTTCTTTTGCTACTATGTAGAAATTACTTAGGTACAGTGAGCCTTGGTTTACCATTTGTAAATTGGGAAAAATATCGTTATCCTGCCTCACAGTGGTCCTTGTTCCTAATGCTAATTTATCAATTTTCTTATAGACCACTTATGTCCCATCCTGATGTCTGCAACTCGAGAGCCTCATTTGGATATAGCCTAAAACAAACTTCCCTGTTGCTTCAGAGATATTGTGGGACCATTTGGAGGTGTTAGACATGAAGTCCTGGCCAGAGTCCAAGTTTAGTGTAGTTCCAGCCTGTTTCCCAGAGAATCTCCTCTGTGTGCTCAGGAGGACATGCTCTCATCTGTTCTGTGTGTCTGTTGTGGGCTGTTAAAGCAGCTGACACGTATCACCCCAGAGGAGCTGCATGCTATAATTGGTAAATCTCTGTGTACACTAAACCAGTGCATGGCATTTAAGTGTTTTGAGATTCCTTTGGGGAGAAGGAAACTTACATAACAGGACGAAAGAGCATTCTGTTTAGATGGGAAGAGCCTAGATATGTTCTTTCTTTGGTAGAGCTGTAATTCCATATCCAGTGCTTAATGAACAGGCGACAATGATAAATGCTGGAAGAATATTGTTGTTGAACAAATGTTTCAACCCAGCAGATGGAAACATGGATTCATTTAGTCTTTAGGAGTTCAGAAACATGAAAGAAAATTTGTGGAATGAATCTTCTGTGTCAAGAGGTCCAGGTCTGTGCTGTCAAAAACATTAACTGTTTCATTAACTGATTAAACTCACTTTAAAACAAGCTAGGAATCATGCTACCAAAAAGTTGTTTGATAGTCCAACACTTGTGATAAGAAATCATTGTATATTCCCCAGCTAAAATGTCACTGCATGTTAATTCTTTCCTTAGTGATAATTGCTGAAGATTTATATGGAGAATGATCACATTTGATTTTGCTTTTTATAATCAAAATGCCACTTGTGGCATGGCTTTTTTCTCTTCCTGATCATACTGTTAGCCCTGTTTCACACCACTTCTGGTCTTCGTAACTCTTTGTGACTGTAGGTGACAGAACTGTCTGCTTTATCCCAGCAGAGTTCTTGTAATGGTCTAACAGCTCTCTCTTACTGGAAAGAAGGCACCTCATGTATTACAAAGCTGTTTTTCCCCCCCATTCCTGCATTTTGTTGGTGTCATCTGCTGAACAACTAATACAACATGCTCTGTCTTTTCTTTTGATTAGATCCTGCCTTAAAGACACAATTCTTATTAGTCTTTAACTGCATGCTTTGACTGTGATCCTTCAGTGCACTCACTGTGATTCTTTTATTCTTGCCCTTGGCCAATTTCTGTCACTTTTTAAGTTTAATTTTGTAAGTGGAAAGGCAGAGTAAGACTGTGCCTTATGGGAATTTGCTAGTAAATTCCCATGGCAATGAGGGTTTTATTTTTCAGTGGGAAAAAATATCAGTCTCAGTTGTGGGTGGGGAAAAAAGCTGAAAAAGTTATTCTGGCAATTGCTGAGGAAGATTGACATTGAGGTGCAATAATGTGTAGCCCCTGGTACACCTTGTAGAATCAAAAAACTTCTTAAGGTGAGCATGTGTTGACAAATTGCCTCAAAACCAAACTTGAATTTCTTGTTATGTATGACACAGTAATAAAGATGTGACTGGGGAGGAACTTGGGTGCTTTTGAGTTAATATAGATCCAAGTCCACGCAGCATCCTGACTGTCAGACTTCAGTGGCTGCTAGTCAAAGTTCTCTGAAGGAAAACTTTTTGCTGAATGGTTATTGACTTCAAATTTCCTTGTGAAATTTTTTAGTTGCTTCTAAAAAGCATAAACACAATGCTGCTTTTCATAAAAGCTTTTTAAGTAAGTCATCATTATCTTATGAAAAATACATTCTTTCAAACCCTCTGACAGGGCTGGGAGGAATGAGCAACTTGCATACTTTTTCAAGTCTCTGCATAAATAGCAGCAGACAGCAAGAAGTGGGGGGAAAAATGGAAGTGCTTAGAAAACCTCATAAAATAATTGCCATTATTAAACACGCATAGTTTTGAATCTTCTTCATGGGAAAAACCAAGTGCCTGCTGATTTTTACAAATTTGAAGTGAAAATATGATTTTATCTAAAATTTTGAAAATACTTTCCCCCCAAGCTAGCTCTATTTTTAACCAAAATTTCATACAAAAAGGTGAAAATGTGGCAATCTAGCTTCTGCAAGTAACAACACAGTGTGAGTTAGCAGGAAGCATGAAGTGCAGGGAGCCCTGAGCAGCAGCTACCAGAGCCTGCTTGGGAAGATGAGAAACCATGATAGAGCCTGAAATCTGAGTAGTCTCCCAGATGGGGAAAGGAAAATGGTGCTTGTAGAGTCTCCTGCCTTCTGTTGCTGTCCCAGCTTGGTCTGGCTGTGGTTTTGTGGCAGCTGTGAAGGAGAGAGATGCTTGCAGCATGGGAATCTTTGGAGCTGGAGAAGGCTGGCTGGCACAGAGGAAATTGTGTGCATTTACCCTTGACTTGATCCACAACCAGTTTTAAACTGTATGACAATTATCAGCAAAATCTAATAGAAACATTAATTTAAATCATTAATAATAACATAAATAATTAATTTTCCTCTTTTGGACTTTTCAGCAGACTGTAATGCTGGTCCTTAACCCCGGAAAAGGGAGGGAAGTGACATAAATCCTGGTCCCAGTGTCTCTGCTTTCTTTGTAGATTTACCATCTCTCCAACCTTTGGTGATGCCTGACAGCAAGCCACAGAGGTTCATGCTTATAGCAGATGCCTGCTAACTTCTGGCAAGGGAAGGCAGCTGGAGGCTTGGAGTTACCATTTAGTATCAGAGCTATAGACTGTAATTCTCTGCCTTTGAACATGTGAGTAGGCTTACTTGGTTCTTGCCATATTCACTTTCCTTCCTTACTAGGGTGGCTATAACATCCTCCTAAGATGAAAATGCTATTACAGAAATAGTTCTTATGGTGGAAAGCCAGCCCAGCATCCCCATCTTGCTGCTGCTAGAATCTGCCTTCCCTGCTACCACAAGCACTGGGAGCTGCTGACTTAGACCTGACATGGAGATTCAAAGCTAATCACATACCCTGCCTTTACAATGTGTGCTCCTCATTTTGCATGATTGCTGTGATTGTGCTGCAGGGATCACTGTCAAAGGGGTCAAACTGAGGAGTGTGATCCTCCCACCACAATCCTGACAATATTGAAGTCAGATCAGAAATCAGTCTGTAAGAGCTGAGCATTTAAGATTGGAGTGTTGTGTTTGGGTGGCTGGGAATTCATCTCTCTTTCTGGTCTGAGAAAAGAGTTTAACTCTTGTTCTGAGTGGTCTGGTATCAGACAGATGGGCTAGTGGAAAGGAGCACTGATGACCCTGATCTCAGTGCTGGCAATGTTATGGAGCAGTGACACCACACAGCACATATGGGACAACCAGGGGATCAGCCCCAGCCAGCGTGGGGTTGGGGCACGCAGGTCCTGCTTGACCAACTTGCTCTTCTGTCTCCTGACCTGCCTAGTAGATGATGGAAAGGCTGAGGATGTATCTTCCTGCACTTTAGTAAAGCATTTGACCCTGCCTCCCACAGCATTCTCCTGGAGAAACTGTCTGCAGATGGATAGGGTGGGAATACACCCCACTGGGTAAGAACCTGCCTGTGTGGCTGGGCCAGGGGGGTGGTGGATGGTGCTGCACCCAGTGGGCAGCCTGGCACGACTGGTGCTCTCCAGGGCTCAGTGCTGGGGCCAGACCTGTTTCATATCCTTTTCAATGGTCTGGAGGAGGGGATTGAGGGCAGGCTTACCAAATTTACAGACAACACTGAGTTGGGCAGGAGTGCTGATTTGCTAGGGAGTAGGAAGGCCAAGGGAGCTGGACATGCTGGGTTGAAATGCCAGTTGTATGAGGTTCAGTAAGGTGAACTGCCAGATCCTGCACTTCAGTCACAACAGCCCCACATTCACAAGTCTGTGAAGACTGTGATGTGTAATGCCTATTCTTAACTTGATGTGCTGGTTCATATGCTATGCTGGTATGGAGCTCTTTAAGCACGGATGCATGAGACAGGCTCTCAGGTAGTTTGCACTGTGTCTGATACCTGCTGCTTCTTCTGTGCACAATATAAAATCTGCATTTGCTCTCCATCTCTTTGAAGACAGTGCTGGTTTGATGGCTACAAATTATTCATTTCTCTTCCTACTCTTTATACGGTCTGCTTAGTATGAAAACAGTTCTTGGCAGTGACAGTCTCTGCATCACATCCAATATCACAGAGTCCCAGGTGTGGTGTGATCTTTAAGTGCATTTTCAGTACCTCTGTAAGGAGTTTTTGCCAGAATACTAAACCAAATCCTGTTGATGTGAGTGCATTTGTATTACAATGAAGTTCTCCCTCTTCTTCTCTCTCAATTTGGTTTCCTATTTCCCAAACCCAGTGCTGACATCAGGTACATGTATCTCGTCACATGGACAATGGCTCCTTCTCTAAGCTGAACTATTCCTGTCTCAAAAGAATGGAGAATTTTGTGACTTACCCTAGGGCACTGCGGTGTAGCTGGCAGCGATAAAAAAAGCTACAGCAGGGAATGAAGGAAGGTCTTTTCTAGATGATTTTAAGTTCAGGATGTACTCACAATTGAGCTTTTGTTTGCTGTTGTTCTTTTTAAATAACTAAAAATTCAGGGAGTGTATTGGGGGAAGCCACTTCGGTATGTTGGGTGCTCATCTGTCCCGGAGGATGTGGTGTGAACAGGGTGGACAGTTTCCTTCTCTGTGCAGAACAGAGCAAGGATTGTCTGGGTATGAGAAAGGCAAAGCAGTGATCCTTCAGACCACGGCCTTGTTACTCTGTGCTTTTATGTTTGAAATCAGGAGATTCTTTAGCTCAGCAATTTGTAATGTGCTGTAAGACAAAATGAATGAAAAGTGCAGTCTAGGGAAAAGACTGAGGCTTTCTTGAGTTTGCACTGAGCTTGCCCCCTTGATTTTTTTTTTTTTTGTTTGGTTGGTTTGTTTTTTGGTTTTTTTCCCTGACATTTGCCATTTCTGTCAAAATATGTAGGGAGGTCTGAGACTTTGTTTTCAGAATTTGAAGGAATACATGGATCACCCTTAATGTATATATATGTTATGTATAATACAAAGCTGGATTTTTCACCTTTTGACATCATGTATGGTTTGGTTCTTACCACTGTGACATTATTCTTCCTTTCCAGAATGATGCACAGCTTTAGAGCTTTGGTGGAAGAGGGAATGTGTTTTCTTATGATGTTGCTGATACCAGCCTTTACTTGGGGGTAAAATCATGAGTAGAAGTCCTGGGTAGCTCGATCTCATTTGTCAGATTCCAAACTCCAGAGACACATCAATAAAAGGAGACGTGGAACTAAATAACATCCCCAAATTATCTTGTGTATGTGCCTGTTTTCATCAGTCCAGTGAGCAGTCTCTCCTCCTCACACCTGAGGGTTACACTGCACTGCTGCTGTGGGGAGGTTCCACATCTCCACAAGCTGTCCACCTCTGCAGCATCTCTCCTCAGGTTTGTGTTCCTGAGGTATGCTCCTGGCTGGTAGCTCTGCCTCAGGCCCTTCTTGTACTCAGTTCAAATGAGACTTGAAAGGACAGTAGAATTATTCCAGCCTCTTCCTGACTCTGCAGGGATTTAAAAAAATGTACTGCTCTGGAAAACCACTGTTTTACTTTTTTCTTCTAGAAGACTCCGTGCACATTTTTCCTGTTTGCAGGGGTTTGGATTTGCTAAGCCAGTTCCTTTGCTGATGGGCACACCTTTTCCTGTTTGAAACACAACTGCAGGCTACATATTCTATTTGTTTCAGCACCTTTGTAAACCTCATTTCAGGAAGATGAGCTGTGGAGCTGGTGCTGGATGAGGAGTAAATGTGATGAATGGCATTTCTTACCGTCATGTTCAGGCAAGCATTCAGGTTTGTTTCATTTGCATGGAAGTAGAAGGGTGTGAACAACTTGAGTGCTGCTTTCTCTTCATTATTCACCTTGTTAAGTCCCTATTTTGCTGTGTTTGCCTTTCCTATAATCACATATGTTCTTCTTACCTACACACGCTTTGGATGTGCCTTGATAGATTCAGCTCCTGGTGTAAATTTTGAGTAACTGCCTTGAGTTTAGTGGAGCTTTTATTTAGCTACAGCTCTCTCACAGGTCGTGGAGTTAGGGCAGTATAAGCCAGAAATGAATCAGGAACAGTGTTCTGGTAGCTCTTGACCTCCCAGGGACAGATGCTGGTCCCAACGCCTTTCCTGTGTCATTGACTCAAAGTTGCTCTATTTTACTCCCCAACACAGTCTGACTCTGCTGCCTCTTGCCCAGGGCTGTTCCAATGCCACAGGAGGGTAAAAGGAGGAAAGAGAGGCATGCCCTGGAAAACCACTGCAAGTCTTCCCAGCATTACACTGAGTTTTTATCCATCTTTCTCATGTGACTTTTAAATTGGCCACAGCCAGTTACATTGAATGTGAGGCCATGCCCTGCACATTACACACCTGAGTTCAGAAGTGACAGACCTTTCTGGGGAGCTTCCAGCAACAGCAAACACAGAGCAACTAGTGGTGAATGAATGGGTGAATGTTTTATTGTTGGGCTGTGTAATGCTATTATTGTGCCATGGGACAGGAGTATTTGATGTTGTGCTGGCCACTAATTCACATGTGAAGCCTCAAACATTGATCTGTGTGGATTAAATGCATGCTGGAGATGTTTTCTGTTCTGTGCCACTTCAAATTCTCTCTCATGATTCAACACATTCAAAGCAAATAATTTTCTGTTTCCCATTTGCCAGTGAATGCGTGCCATTTAGTTTGTAATTGGAACACAGTATGCTGTGTGTCTCTCTGCTAAATCATGAAAAGTGGTCCATTTTCTAAATTGCACAAGTATTTGTCACCTTTGTTTTAAAATGAGAGCCATAAATTTTATGGGGCATGTGAATATATGTATTAGTTTTCCCACACAGGTGAATAAGTCATACTGTGATCTGACATGGGCTTTATGATCCTGCTCAGGTTATGTTCTGTGCTAAATTTTGTCTGTTGCTTCTATATTTAGAATTAAGCTTTGATTTTTTTTTTTTAAAGGAAACAAAAATATGGAAAAAGTAGGCATATCAAAAGGGCTGTGCTTCTACGTGTTTTTCATAAGCCAGGAGATGAAATGAGCTGTGGCAATTTGGCATGCTGGAGGTGCTTGACAGTCCATTGCCTACTAAATATGGTACATTTAAAAACTTTGATTTTACACAACTGTGGATCCATTTGATAAATGTGTTTTCTAGGGAGTTTTTAAATACTTGTATTGGCTGAGCAAAGTCCTCTAATGCTTAATGGGGCATGACAGTGGCCTCAGCCTAGCTGTGATGTGGAATGTCAGCTGACAGGGGAGACAGAAAGGGTTATGTTCCTAATCTTATGGGGGATGAAATGCAAATGAATTAATGGAACAGAATTCCTTCACACTTCTGGAAATACACTATTTTTTTTTCAGGTCAGCAAACATTATGAAAACCCTACTGTCTCGGCCTCTGAAGAAACACGTGCCCTTCAAAAAGTGAGAGTGAAACTTCTCTAATTTTTTCCTTTACTGATACTACCATTTTTTCTTGAATATGTGGGATGTTCTTGGGGTTTTTTGGTGGAGAGACTGAGGGAGGGAAACGGAGGCAATTTGCAAACAACGTGACTTAACATGATAGGAGTTAATCAGAGTTCCTGTGCCAAGCCAGCATTACTCAATAAAAGCACTGCTGCTCTTTCTGAGAGAATAAATATCTTTGTGCTCTTCAGCTGTCTCTGTATTTTGGTGGGGGGGGGAGGGGGCAGAAAAGGGCTCAAAGAAATGGTGTAGGATTTCAGTCTGCCTGTTATTTGTAAAATACATGGCATTTGTAGATCAAATAAGATGGCAAAGTACAGTGCAGCAAAAAGTGCCAATGCAGAGTTGGAGTGGGGTTATCTGATGTGCCTAAAAGAGCTTTTGGTAAAATTTGTCACAGTTGCTCAAAGAAATTGAATTTAGGCCCCTGCCAAGAACTGTTGAAAACCCCATTTTGGGCTAAGATCCTTTTTCTGAGGTTAACTCAACAGGAGCTTTGTGAATTTGTCATGCAGGATTGAAACCAATGGGGAAACAGGAAATAAGAGGAAATCTGGAAATGCTTAGAGTAGTTACTGGGAGAGTGACTGTGGAGGGATGAACCTCTCTTTTCAGTGCATTGGTCTGAGATCTTATTTAACTTCTGTTCTCAAGGACTAAGCACATGGGTATTGGGATCTTATCTTCAAGTGGAACTGTTGGTCTATTTAAAATATGACTCTGGGTTTCACTGATCTTACCTCAATATTGTTTTTTATCAGTAAGAAACCAGCTTGACCAGAAATATGGATACAAGATGCACTCTAACACTGACTACATTTAGCTCAGGATTTTAACATATGAAAGCTAGGCTTACTTTATACTTCAATAAAATGTTGCCAGCATCTTGTTCTGCCGCACATTTTCTAAGATTCAGAGACAATTTCTGTCCTGTTCTATCTCTTCTTGTCATCAAAAGCCAGATTTTCACAAGAGATAGTCACTCAGCAGGTTTTATTTTCACACGGACCAGTTTCCTGTTCATTGCTTAGGGTGTCATAGGGTGATTGTAATTTATGTCCATACTAAGGAGGCTTTACAGGGGATTTAAGCAGATTTAGCATAGACAAGACCAGACAAAACAATAATTTGGCTTCCATTTTTGCAATTACACAATATGAGAAGGATTTTCTGAGCCAGGTGGCCAAGGAGTGGTGAAACCTACTCCCCTCCCTTATAAATTCAGGAGTTACCTCAGAGCACAAAGCTCTCATTAGATCTGGAAATTCAATGCCTTGATCTATCATAAATGTTTTAAGATTAATATAGAGGGGGCTAGATTTCTTTTAGTATTATTATTTTAGCCTAGATATTATTTCCCAATGGAGGAAGAGTTGTTTACTTTGGAAATATCACAAGTGGTGGAATATTGAGAATTGAGCAATCATTTTTTGATGCTTACACACAGACATGACCAAGATGCAGGGATACTTACAAAATGCAATGTTCAGGTAGAGTGACCAAGAGAAGATTTTTGATTAAACCTCAGTAACGAAAGGACGGTGAGTGCATACCTAGCAGTTACCATGAGTGCATGGTAATGAGGGAGGCATCCTAACTTTTGTCTTTGAAATGTATTCTATGATTCAGAGATACTGTAGTGTATAAATGATACCACCTTCATTAACTTAAAAACTATATCTTCTTTATTCAACTCTGTGTTTCCAATGCTAATTAAAAGCACATCCTTTGACTCCTGGAGAGTTTCTTTGAAGTGGTTCAGCTTAGAACAGGCTGTGGTTCTGAATTTCTTTCATTCTCATTTGCTTATATTGACAACCAGTATAAATCTGAAGGCAAAAAAGTAAATTTGTTCTCCCTTTAATAGGACCACTCATGCAAGGGCGCTGGGATTAGATTTTAAATTGGCACTTTTTAAACCTTTGATACAGTTACAGACTCAGTGAGCCATGCTCACCTTTCCTACAGCTAGACCTAGCTGGAAATTGGTTTTCTCCTTTGTCAAAATATTTTCTAATAAACATTTAGCCTTTCTGCTAAAAACAGTGCAAAACACTCAATAACTAATATAGTTTAGCTGAAAATATACAGCTTTATTTCATCTTCTAGAGAAACAAAACAGACAAACAAAAAATAGCTAGGAAAAAGTAGACATCATCTGGGAATTCTGTTTAAAAGTAAATCTTGGGGAAGGAAAAGAAGAGGAAAGAAGCAACAATTGAGCAGTTTTATGTTTCAGATCACCAGTAACGACATACCTCCTCTTTGCACCTCCTTCTTCACCTTCCTCATGTTCCCTTGCATTATCTCTTCCCTGCAAGAAAGAAAAGAGTTGAAGTCAGCAGGCAGATACATCCCAGCTCTTGTGGCTGTGAGAGAACTGGTCCTCCCTTGTGACTCTTCTTGTGACAATCAGGGAGGCCAGGGCAGGTGCCCTGAGCGTTCTGCAAGGCAGCAGAGTGCCTCAGTCTCTGCTGGGTTTTTCAGGGGTTTGTGTGTCTGGGTGTGCTGTCTCTGGAAGAGATAAGTGAACTTCTCACTGTGAACAAGGGTGAGCAAAGGCTGGAGGTGGTTTTGTGTGGCAGGGAACTGTGTGGTCACAAAACGGCTTTGTTTTCACACTGTATCCTGGGTGTTGGAGTCTTCAGTGTCTCCAGGTTAGGACTGGAGCTTGTATTTAAATAGCAGTGCCCAGATACTTTAAAAAGATGTTTCCAGGATGAAACCCTTTTGTTAATGAGAGTATTGTAACAATCTAGGCTTCAATATTGCTTCTCTTGAGAGATATTGGCAAGGAATTGCTGATTGTACTTTCTTTATAATCATTGCTATGCAAACCAGCATAAATACTACTCCTGCAGGCACCTGTGTCCTTCAGTCTCAGCAAGAATAGATCAATGCACCATGCAAGATGAGGAGGGTTGTGGAAAGCCAATGTGCAGGTCTGGGACAGAATGAGACTTCTGATGCAGTAGAATTGGGAAAGGAAGCATACAAATAAGGAGAAACTCCCCTTGGAGGTGAAGTGCAGTCCCTGTCAAAAATAAGTTTCAGACTTCTGCTCAGAGCAGTGAGCGAAATGAATTTAAGGTGCAGAAGACCTGACCAGAAGGCAGAACAGCATCAACATTTCTGGGTTCTTCAGCTAATTTTGCCATTGACAGTATCATAGTTGCCCAGCTGAGCCTGTTCTAACTTTAAATCCTTTGAATCATTTGAAAAAAAATCAATGTATAACCTGCATTTCCATTCAAGACTTATGCAGTTTGCAAAGCCCTCTGGGATCTGCTGGAAGAAGGAGACAAGAATGTCATACACATTCTGCTGGTTCCTCTGGTGGCAGGGTATATTCAGAGCAGATGGGGTTGCCAGCTTACTGGTTCATTGTGGAGGTATTTGCTCAGTAATGAATGAGGCAGAGGAACAGACTGAGAATTCTGCACTCCAATACCCCACTGAGTGTGCTCAGATGGTAATGTGGAATGTCTGCTCTCTTCAGGGATGTAAAGTACACCATCTCAATGCAGAAAAACAGGCCTTTTAGGAAACTGGGCTTCTAGATACAAGGGAAATGGAGAAATGGAAAATTAAATAAAGCCAGGTTTGTTTTTTTTTTTTCCTCTCAAATGAAGAATGATGTCTCCTTGCAAATTATGAGAAACCTGAAAGACAATGCAGCATTTGAGGACTTCTGTATAGGTTTAACCAGAAAGAGGACAACTAGCAGCAGCCAGTGCATCCCAGCAAAAAGGTTGCAAATAAGCACATCCCTGCATCAATCATGAGCAGCAGAAATTAGGGAAATAAGGAAGAAGATAAAAGTCAATAATCCTCCTTACATCTAATGAAGTCCTCTTGGACATGTGATTTCTGCTGGGATCTTCTAATGCATCCAGGTTCATTCTTGGTGCTGCAGTTGTTACAGATCACTATTGCTTTGTTGTGCAAAGATAATGCCTAAGTTGGGTTTCATTGTGTGAGGACTGCAAAGAAATACAGTAAATAATCACATCCTCCAAAACCTCTTTTGAAAAAAGGTAGAACAAAACTATCTTTCTCTCCAGAATTACCTGACACTGCTGATGTTACAGAAAGAAGGAAAACCTAGAATAATAGGCCACACTGTCAGTGCCTACTCTATTCTTTATAGAAATATGTGCCAAAATAAAATTAATTTTGGCCATATTCTGGCAAATGAGCAAACACTTAATCTTGGTGTCTGCTCACAGTTGTTTGACTTCGAGATGATTTGATCCAAATCTTCATTTAATTATGTCAGCTGCCTCCAGGGCTCCTGACCTCGTGTGTGATGTGGAAACAGGTGACAGTAGTTGCTGAGGGCTATGGCTGTAGATTCTCCCTTTAGTGAATTTTAGGTGCCTGTAAGAATTTATTTTGGATTCTCATGCACTGCTTCATTTTTAATGAGGATTGTGAACTTGGGTTAAAGAGGCACTTTCAAATATTTTTATTTTGGTGCTCAAAAACTGGACATAAGATGGTAATGTGTGCTTGCAGCCCAGAAAGCCAACCTGCATAAAAAGGAATGTGGCCAGCAGGTCAAGAGAGGTTAATCTGCCCACTTGTTTCTGCTCTCTGAGACCCCTCCTGGAGTATGGTGTCCAGCTCTGGAGCACCCAGCCCAGGAAAGTCATGGACCTGTTGGAGCAAGTCCAGAGAATGGCCACAGAAGTGATCAGAGGGCTGGAGCAGCTCTCCTGTGAGGAAAGGCTGAAACAGTTGGGTTTGTTCATCCTGGAGAAGGAAAGGCTCCAGGAAGGCCTTACTGCAGCCTTTCAGTACATAAAGGGACTTATAGGAGAGGAGAGACTCATTACCAAGACCTGTAATGACAGGACAAAGGGCATTGGTTTTAAACTCAAAGAAGATATTTTATATTGAGCATAAAGAATATTTTTTTTTTTAATTACAAAAGGAGTGAGACACTGTCAGGGTTCCCCAGGGAAGCTGTGGATGCCTCATAACTGGAAATGTTCCAGGCCAGGTTGGATGGAACTCTGAGCAACCTGGTCTAATGAAAAGTGTCCCTGCCCATGGCAGGCAGGTTGGAATCAGATGACCTTCAAAGGTCTCCTCCCTTCCAAACCATTTCATGATTCCATGAAATATTCCTATTAAGGGCAATGGGGAAGGGAGACAAAATCAGGGGGATGAAATCTGTCGTAGAAAGGAATATAAAGGGTAAATGAGCATTACTTTCAAGAGCTTTGCCTTGGTGGCTGCACAAAAAAAAAAAAGTCCTCTGAAGAGAAGAAGTCCTGCTCCCTGTTCCCCAGGAGATACCTTTTGCTGCCCATGGACTTCCAGCTTAGGCAGAATAGGAAGAGGCTAAAGAAGAGAAACTCCTAGGGTTTTCTTTGTGTGGTCTAGCAAGGAGAAAGAAGTAGACAAGCAAGAACAAACATAAAAGGCAGCTGAGGGTTCAGCCAGCAGTACTAAGAGCAGTGTTACATTGCAGGTGTGTGTGCAGCCACATCTGCAACTGCCAAATCTGGTGAACAACGATTTCATCCCTCTGGTCTCAGCTCAGCCAGCACTGCTACAGATTTTTCTTTTCTGGTATGCAGGGAGCACATATCAGTTGTTTTGCTGTCAAAAAAAGGAGACTTCTATTCTGGCAGATATGGAAATCTAAGTCCAACGCCTAAAGGAACACTAATTTGAGAATTAGAGGTATAAAATCACTTCAGCTGCTGCAGGAAGACACGTAACCTCAGTGTGAATGGGGTTGCTTGAGCTCCCTCCTGTGTCTACTTGTGTGATAAAGGTGGGCCTCAATGAGAGACCTAAGCAGGAAAAACTCTTTAGTTGCCAGCTTAAAGTACTTCTGAATCTGCTGTGCTGGCAATGCAGTGATGAAGAGGATATGGAGGAAAGTGTAGTAGGAAGAATAAGAAATATTCTGTTTAGTCTGGGAGGAGAAAAGTTAATTGCAACATAAAAATGCTATTATGGTAGTAATGAGAAATCCACTTGTGCAAAGCAAAGTGTCAGGCTAAACCTGCTATTTCTAAAATTTACTCAGTAATTCAGGGTTTCATTTAGTAAAAAACCTTGTTAAAAAATCTTTTAAGAAAAATTTAAACATTTAAAGATTATATTACCTCTGTTAAGGTATTTGTGACTTTTTTGTCTCTCTTTTCTGTGGTTTTCACTGAGACCAGAAATCTCAGTATTTCAGAGTTTCATATCAGTGGTCTTTGAAGATGGTATTTTAACCCTGTTTTGTCCCTTTTTCCCTTCAGTATATTATAGAATACTGGAATGAATAACTTCCAGCTGATTTCTTTTTCTGTTTCTGTGTTGCTTTCATTGTTTCTTTTGCCACATTGCCAAGCTTCCAGGGCTGAAAAAGTATTGAAGAAGCTCCTGCACTGTGAGGAAAGGGAAAACACACGCACTCCACAATGGAAAAAGAACAAAGCAACCTAAAATCTTTCGTTTCTCTGGGTTAAACTGCAAAATGTAGAAAGGAGGAAAGAGAAGGAGATCCTTTCCTTCCTTCAAAATAAGAAAACTGAACTTGAGATGCTGTGTGGTGTATAAAGAGGTAGGAGGTGTGGGATGGCCCAAACCCTGTTCAGAACTTTGCCTTTGATATAGTGAGGCAATTTCAGATCTGTTTTGCAAATGGAAAACTGGGAAAGAGGTTTTAAATTCATGGGGAAGGGAAATCAGTACTGGTTTGACCACTAGAACTGCCACCTTTCTCTCTGTTTGGACTACAGTCAACCCCTTCCAGATTAATAATCATAATAGAGCCTTTGAGCTTTTATCAGACCATCTGATCTGATCTGATCTAGCCTGTGGATGTGAAGATGAAAGGTTAATCCTCAGGGCCATCCACTTTCCTTTACCTTTTCTGTCTGAATGCGTTGTTTCTTTGTCTTGCCTGCCCACTTTTGGCATGTCTCTTGCTGTCTTGTAACACTAATCCTGGTTTACATCTGACTCTGCAGAGGATGCAGCCTCTTTGAGCAGCAGCTTCCTATTCAGAGATGCTTGCAAGTTTCCTTTAGTATTTCCTCTCCTCTCCTGGCAACTCCTCTCAGTATGATTTATGAATTGCAAGCATGGCTGGGGGTGATGTGAAGTATCAACACCTCTGAATTCCAGTGAATAGGAGCTGGGTAATTAATAATACCAAACCAGGAGTGTTAGCTTTGCATGGAGATCACGTAGCAGAGAAGCGTTGTTCTGTATTCTTTGGGAATGGGGGAAGTGAGTCCTAACCCTTCCCTGTGCTGTTAAATCTGTATGTCATTTTCCTTGGATAATTAAGTAATTGCAGCCTTTCAAGGAGAGAGGCTCCCTCCATTTCCCCTGGTATCTTGCAGATGTAGTACACGCACCTTGTGGCAAATCGACGCTAACGATACTGCCGTGCGTTATCGCAGCCTTGGAGCAGAGCAAGCCCAAAGAAAAACGTTCACCCCTTGCAGATTGCATCATGAGCATCAGGATCTTTTATGTAGCAGACTTATTAATTGCATTTTCATTTGTGTCCCTGAATTTTAACCCTTTTGAGATTGCTCTTCTGCTTGTGAGTGCCTCTGAAATTGCCAAGTGTTGAGCAGATTCAGAAAAGGGAGAAAAGACAAGGGTGGTCTCTGCAGTACTGCACTGGAACCTGGACATCTCCAACAAAACTAAGGAATAGATTCAAAACATCAACAAAAGAAGGAAGATGTTAAATCACTTGGTAGAATACATTCTGTTGGAGTAACAAATGTTGTGATCAGGTGGTCTTTCAAGGGAAGAGATTCCCTTGAGCCTTCCCAAACCTTTCAGGTTTTTGGCCTCTCCACCCCTTGCCTGTGACAGATTTTGTGTTGCAATAAATCTCTGTGCAGGTTTTCCTCCTCCTTCCCAAGATGAACTCCCTGATTTTCCCCAGTACATTTTTATTTTATGAAGATCAATCTCCTTAACTGTTCTCATTTTCAGTCTGTCTTGAAAACAACACACAAGTTCCCAGCTTTCAAGTCATAACCTAAACTTCAGAGAGGGGATTGTCTCTTTGCTGCATTTGCAGGCCTTTACCTGGAGCCCTGACAGGAACTCTAGGCACTGCTAAAGTTTAAATTATTATTAATTTAGTAATTGGCAATTTTATCATGGAAATACATACAGCTGTGATGCCTGGCCTTTGCCAGCCAGAATTCATCACACTGTGTGCATTATTCTCTTTGTGGGGATGGTGTTATCTTTCCTAATTTCATTTGGTGGTGTGAAACTTCACTTGGTCCCCTTGAGTTGAAGTTATTGGCCAGGACAGTCTAGCAAAGGCTGTAAAAGCTGCCACTTAATTCTCTCCTACTTCATGTCTTAGAGGTGCTGGGAGCACGCATTTGCCTAAGACTCCTCCCTTCAGAATGTTTCAATCTCTGTTTACATGATACTTGATTTAACCTGACTCCTTTAGGAGTTAATGATAGCTGATTCAGTGCACAGGATATCTGGGGACTGCTAGGACTGGCTTGGTAAGAAACACCTGCATACAGCCAGCTACCTACTGCTGTAGTTTTGTGTTATTTTTCTTTATTTCCTTCTTGATTTGTTTCTTCTGTGCTAAGTATACAACCTTCCCTTCATGTTGACTGGTATAAAGTCTTTCCTCAGTGCTGCAGTTCAATTTCTCTCTTGTTTGGGGTTCTTCTTAAAAGAAGGGAAGGAAATAGCCATAGGTGAGAATCTTAAAAGGTGGTGTTTGTTGTGGAAGAGAAAAGAGCACCAAGCTATTGCAGGTTCAACATCCTCCTGTGAAGTCCCACCATCAAAGCTGGGGTTGCTGCCAGACTTGTTTCTCTCTAGCTTGCTAAGAAAATTCTGCCTTTGTGCACTCACACACAGAGAAATCACTTTTTAGCTTGAATGGAGGAGAAACAATACCAGCTCCTTCCCCTTCTAAGTCTATCTCAAACTTAGGGAAAGGGAAGAGGGAAGAAGGAAACATTTATCTGGAAGAAGATTAAAAATAGAAAAAGGTAACTGGGGAGGGAACAGAGTCTTAGAGAGAGAGAGAGAACTGTTGCTGTGTCACTGATCACATCAGCCTCATTCTCCCAGTGTGTTCTCTGTGGGATGAGAAAGGCACTTTGTCATTTTTTGGTCTTGTTTCTGCAGGAATGGAACAAGCATAGGGGAGGCTTCATGTTCACAAAGAATGTCTTTGCACAGCAAGGCAGTATTTGCACTCTGCCTTTTGGTGGCTGTAAAGCCAATCCTAAACCCTCTTAGGCATGAGGCTTCATTAACAACCAGAAATGAAAAGCTGATGACAGGTGCACAACATTTCTAACAGTAAGGAAGATTCCTTTCCTTCAGAGAAAGGGAGATGAGGGTCATTTAGTCTTTCTGAATCAATGATCTAATGAACAGTAGCCATATTTCTGGTTTTAATCAGCTTTTCTCCAAATGGGGTACCTCAGTACTCATAGAGTATTCTTAGATATTGTAACATCTTAAGCAATTATTTGTCCTCTCTTCATAATATGTGGCATAGTTGGACCCAGCTTTTAGATGAGCTCATTGAATTCAGAAGACAAAGAGGGGCTGAAGGTTTAAATGTCCTGATCCAGAGCTCTCTAAGTAATGCTAAGGAGCATATTTTCAAAAACTTGGCAACTGCTTCTGAAAGTCCAGTATCTCACTGTGCTCCTAAATGATTTGAAATCTGGGAGATGGGAGATCCTGTATTTCTTACTAGAATCTCTAAGATAAAAATATGTGGAACCTTCAATACACAGTCAATTCAACATTGTGAACTTGTGTGCTGCACAATTCATCTTTGTATATGCTGCAAATCTGTGCACTCATTCCATTCTGATAAACTCTTTGGCATTCCTGATGATGCTGATTATCACCAGAAGGGGCTTTTCTTATCTTGGCTTTAAGATGAACAATAAAACCCAACATTAACTAGAAACATGATTTAAAACCTGCTGAATTTCCCCAGAAAATTGAAAACACCCCTGCCTGCTCTGTGTCTCTTACCTGCACTGTGCAGGTTGTGCACCTTTTGGGCAGCCTTATCAGCCGGTGAAGGGAGCGCAGCTGTCTGAGCATCCCTGAAGGAAAGGGGCTCTTCTGTCTCCCACAGATAGGTGTGCAGATAGATAAAATCAAAAGGAGGGATGCAGTCAAGTTGGTCACCAAACCTGGCATGACATCTGCTCATGCTAGTGAGCCCGAGGTGAGATTCTCAGAAGGGGTTCTTCACTCTACTCATCCTCTACCTGCTGCAGTCCTAGCATGGCCTGGGGCTCTCTCTCCTGCTCTGGGGCACTCTGTCAATGGTGTTGATCAAAGAGACTGGTGCTGTGATGCAGTGAGGAGATCCAGTTTGTGAGGACCCTGTTCCAAGATCAGCTGAGATCAAGTAGTCCTGCCACTGTCCCTTGATCCAGGCTGTGTAAAACACCTCTCTTGGTGTGCTGCTATGTGGTACCTGTGTTTCTGGCTGCTCTGCTGGGCTGCTGGACTCCTACTTCATCTTTCAGTGCAGAAACCAGACTCCCTCTTGTAGCATCTGCAGAGTCTTCTGCAGCCCCTGTTCAGGAGCTTTGCAGCAAGTCTGTCAGTGCCACAGGCCTGCTGTGCTTCAGTCAGACTGTCTGCTGCACACCCTGGCTGGCTGTGCTCAGAGAAAATCTGTCCCATAAAGGGGGTGGTACTGCACCAGCAAAAATGATGGAAGCCCTGCCTGCAGGTGACATTTTGTCTGAGGGTACAGGGATACTTCAGCTTTTAATGATTTTTGTTTAGGTAGATTCAGGTTTTCCTTAGTAAACAAGACAGCATTATCACAGAGCTGCTTTGTTTTCCGGTGACTGGTCTCACACATAATAAATAGGTTAAAGTTAACTGGAGCAAGCATTGATTTTTCTCTTAGTATGTGTGGGATTTCCTCCCTTGGGAAGGCTTGAGTAGTGCAGGAGATCTTCAAGGGAGGATATATGTGAAAAGAGTGCAGTGTAGCTGGGACATTAATTTTTTTACCCCTCTCTAAATTCTCCTCTTATGATCTCTTACCTAACTCTTCTTCCTTTCTTTCATGTTCCAGCTCCCACTCAGAAATTTCCTGGGGGAACAGTGACTGGGAGACACTCTGGGCCTCAGGGAGGTCTGGGTGTGTGCAATCTTGCAGGAGGACAGGGGCATAGAGCAATGATAGGCAGAGCTGGGCAAAACAGAAGGGTTGAGGTACTGGGAAGCAGGTCTACAATCAACAGCAGAGGCCGTGATGATGAAGTTATCGATATATGTGATAGAATTTAACATTTCATAATTATTTTTTTCCCACATGAAAGTCACAGAATAGGAAAGGAGAAAAAAAAAAGAAAACCCCAAATAATCAATGCTGCCTTTGAAGGCTTTGGCAATTGCCAGGCTCTATTTGTTTCTTTCTTTAGATAGTGTCATTAGTCTTCTTCCATTCAAATCACCCCCTCCAACCAAACATAACTCCCCCAATTGCTTTTCTCTCCTTAACTGAACTCGGCTCCCCCTCGGTTATAGGCATGTTCTGCTACTTTGTATTTGTGCCACAATTTGCCTTCCGCAACATTTACTTACTTACTTAGAAATCCTCTGCATTGCCTGGTGTTAGGGCATATGGTTTTCTCTACATCAATTAAAACTCAACATGGTCCAACAGAATATAGCACCAACCCCTGCTTCTTTGAATGGATGTTTGCAGCTGGGTGGGGATTAAAGCAGATCATAATGGATTAGATCAGGGATTAAAACATCCTGTAATGGATACTGTGTTGAACTATTCCATTTCTATTCTTGGATATAGACTGTGCAAATCTAGGGTTTTCAGATGACATCCTCACTGTCACCCTGCCATGCAAGAGGCCAGGTTTTGAAGCAAATCTGTTATTCCTGCAACAGGGATGGTACAAACTGGAAAAGCCCCTTTTTCTGTGTGCTGGAGATGGGCACGCAGTTCGCGAATCGTGCAGGAGATGGGGGTGTTGCTCACATTACCTTTGTTTTCTAGAGAAGGAAAGATACTAGAGAGCACGGCTGCTGCTCTCTGGCACTGCTGAGGCAGGGTGGGGAGATTCTAGTGCGCAGTCCCACATCATCAGTGGGACTCCCCCAGCTGTGCATCCTGTTATCTAACACCAATAAGCAGGCACTGATGAAGTTGCTTACTTCAGAATTTGCTTCAAAAAGACCAGAGCTTCCTGTGGGTGTCTGAGAAATTAGGGCTCGGGGTATTCTCACTGGCATAGTCGGCACTGAATGTCTGGGACTATCCCCGAGTGTGGCAGTGAGGATGACACTCAGAGAGGCGATTGCAAGGAACGGCTCTTCAGTCTGCAGGGTAGAAAACACCTGCTATTGGAAGGGTGGAAGTACTGTCCTAAATAAAGGGTTAGGCTTCATGCAAGTGTTCACCGCCACATTCTGTGCCATGTCCAGCACAGCTGGGCTCTTGTGGTGACAAAGAGCGATGTGGTGGACACAAAGAAATGCTTTGTGCTCGCAGGATTTGTGAAATGAGATGTGCCCACAAGTCCTGTCTTGGTCTGGGTGGGCTTTGGCCATGAAGTCAAGGATGCTGCTGCACAAATGAGTGACTGATCAGGATTTGGACAAGGACTAGGTCCTAAGCAGTGTCCAGCAAGGCTGAGATACAGATAAATGGGACTGGGTGGACTGCACTGCAGGGGACTACCTAAGTAGTGGCAATTGCTAGCACCACAGTAGCTTTTACTATGTAGTGCCTGGGATTCTGGATGTGCAGAGATCTTCAGGAGCAGCAGTGAGCTGCTGCTGGGTCCAGAGGGACTGCAGAAACTTTGATTATAATTTAAGAACAAGTTCTGCCTGTCACAGCTGCAGCCTCACTGCTAGAGGATGGCATTAGGTGGGCACTGCCTCTCCTCACGGTGCACAGCAATGGCAAGACACTGGGGTGGCATGTGTGCTGCAAATGCCACATACCTGGGGACTCTGTTCCTGCATCAGTCGAGTTTGGGGGGCAGTGGGGTCACACCCTACTGTTTGCTTACAAGCAGCAGCAGTGTGCAGCCTCGGGGCTGGTGTGTCCCTGTGCATGCAGGATAGCACCTGCCACGAGTGTGTACAATTTGTGAAATCCCCTTGCCTGAGGTTTTGTGGAGCAGCTCTGGCTCAGGCCCACGTCACTGCTCCCACACAAATAAAATGTCATCTAAACATTTTGGCAGCACAGTACAAAAGGAGCCGATTCCAAGCCAGGAATACCATCCGTTGCGTTGGGAGTGGGTGATTCGCTTCCCCTACCCCCACCTCGCCCGTTCCCTCTCTGCGTTGGGAATTGAGGCTAATAAGGGGCCGCGTTTGTGGGTAGGGCCCCCGCCGCCTTCGCGAGGCTGTCAGCGCTGCTCTGTGCGCACCGGCTGCCGTCCCGGCCCCTCTTCCCACTCCTGCAGGACAGTTCTTTAGCGACCGCTCCCCCCGTCTGCAACAGGCAGCGAGCGATGTGTGTAGCCCCTCTTCCCTCCCCCGGCTCTCTCCTCGCTCCCCTGCGGCAGTCGGGCTGCACGGACCCCCCAGCCCGAGCCGGGCGCTCTGCAGCAGGCGCTGACCAAGCGCCGGGCAGCAGCTGGCCAGAAACCTCCCGGCTCCCCAGTGCGGGCAGTGCCAGCTCCGGTCCTGCGTCTGTCCTCCGCTCCCTGCAGGGCTGGGAGACCCGCGATAGGCGGGAGAAAGTGTTGAGCCGCCCCCACACCGGGCCTGGCGATGGGGAGGGGGCAGACCGCGGAGAGAGCCGTGTAGTTGGTGGATCCGTCTTTGGACGGCAAAGAATGGCTGATGCGGGAAGTAGGAGGGTGGGACGATTAAAAAATCGCTAATTATCGACACTTTTCAAAGGGAGGAGGAGAACGGGAGAAGGTCGACCGTGGGTTTGATCCGAAGAGAAAGTGCCGACGTGTTGCTGCAATGAATCGGTCCGAAGGGACGTGACACTGGCACAGATGGTGATGACAAGGGTGACCCACAGGGACGCCCCGCAGCCGCGGGAGGCGGCAGCAGCCTCCCTCTCCCATTCACAGCCTGCCCTTACTCACACCTTGTCCAGGGGCTGAAGCTGCAAAGGCTTCTTGAGCTTTGCCAGCAGAAAACAGGTGTCCTGGCCAGGGGGAATGCATCCGTGCGATGGGAGCGGGAGTGCTGCGCTGCCGTGACCTAAAGAAATACATCCCCCTCGCTCCTTCTCCCGACACAGTCCCGAGATGCTGCTGCAGGGAGCTGCCTGCAGATACTGCCCTTTCTTCGTTATTGGCCCCACACAAATCCTGCTAGTCTCCCTTGCTGGACGGTGGCAAGGTTGCTGGGATTCCCACGCACACGCGTGAGTTCCCGCGGCCGGGAGGCTGCGCTTGGGACGGGCACATCCACACGCACGGAGCCGGCTCTGGAGGGATGCTGCTGGATGGCCGGGTCCGTGGGTGCGCTGTTACACACGGGAGGCTCCCAAGAGCCGCTCATCCCAGCTGCGTTCCCGAGTGCCCCGGTCCCCGTGGCTGACATCCAGCCTTTGTGCGTACATGTACACGCACACACACAGGGCGAGGAGCACCCACACCGCTGTAAACACGAGTCTATGTACATATACATCAGGAGAAGCGGGGAATGACGGCTGCTTTCTCTCGGCCAGGAGCACACATACCAAATCAGGAGAAAAGGCTGGGTGATGCTCCAGCTGATTCGGTGCAGCGCGGTGTCCCGCTCCCGCCCCCGGCCCCGCTCCCGGCCCCCGGCGGCGCGGCGCGGCGCGGCGGGTGACTCGGTGGTGTATTTCAGCGGCGGCGGCGGCTTGGCAAGGCTCGGGGCTCCTCCCCCCGTGTGGTGGTACCCTCTCACTTGATCAAATCCTTGAACGTGAACAGTTTCACTGAAAAGCACTTTTGGAAAAAAAAAAAAAAATCCAGCAACAGTAAGGAACAGAATCTAACTACCGGGGAGAGTTTTTTTTCCTTTCCCCCCCTTCTTTCCTTTTTTCCTTTTTTTTTTTNCCCCGCGGGCCCCCGGAGGATGGGAGAGCGGCGCGGCCGCGAGGGGCCGAGGAGCCGAGGCTGAGCAGCACCACCTTCGCGCTCACCGGGGATGCGGCGCACAACCAAGCCATGGTGCACTGGTCCGGACACAACAGCAGCGTGAGTACCGCCCCGCACATCCGACCCGACCCGAGCCGGTCCGGCGGCGCTTGGCGGGGAGGGAGCCGGGACAGCGGCGGGACAGGGCTCAGCCNATCGTCTCAGAGGCTGAGAAACAGTCAAGAGAAAAGAGAAGAGAAAGAAGAAGAGAGAGAGAAAGAGGCGCCTTTTGCAAATAATAAATATTATAATTAGAATCCGGCCCCTTTCTCCAAAAAAAAAAAAAAAGCCC
>VYZP01000403.1:35779-59982 GCA_013400635.1 Hypocryptadius cinnamomeus
CCCCTCCCTCTGCAAGCCCCCCGACTCGCTCCGCAAAGGCATGGAGAAGGGGACCAACTGCTTTCCGACCTGCCACACCATTTTTCTCGCCTGGACATGGTTCTTACTTCTCTCTTGGTGTTGCACCGGCGCCGAAATAACTTGCAGATCCTGCTCATCTCCATCGCCCTCCTGGCCGTCCTCCTCGTCTCGCCTTAGGCAGGAGCAGCGACAGCCGCCGCCGCCGCCGCCGCCGCGAGGATTACGGAGCTGGCCGGGCGGCCGAGCGCGGGGCTCGGTCGGGGCGGCGGCNGCTGCGGCTGGGGCTGCGGGGAGGAGAGGGGCGCTGGGCGGGCACCGTGCCCTTATCGCCAGCGGGAGTGGGAGACGGAGCGATGGCCGCAGGAGAAAAGTTTTCCTGGGGAAAGGTGAAGGCGAGGGGCAACACGGATCTGCCCCCGGAGGCAGAGCCGCGATCCCCGGGCGGCGCGGCGGCAGCGCCCCGGAGGGCCGGGCTGGCCCCAGCGCTCTCCTCTGCGCTCCAGCGTGTCCCGTGTGCCGCTCCCCTGGAGACCCCCACTCTGAGTCTCTCCGTATGTGATAAACACCGTGGCACGCTTTGCTGCCTTCCTTCCTGGGATGTATGATGCACAGGGCTGGTGGAAAAGCCCTCCAGTGCCCCGCTGTGAGGGCTGGAGGCAAGAGAGATCCCATTAATTCGTTAAGGGGTGGAAATCCCCACTGAACGTCAAGGAGCTTTGAGGGGAGGCACGTAGTGCAAGCAGAGTGGAAAGTTTGTAAAAAAATCCATAGCATCTCACGCCTTTTCCCCGAAGTAAATAATAACGAGTCACTGAGGTGTCCCTGAAAGCCTGTGGGACTGTGTGTGTGCGCGTGTAGAGGGCATGTCCCAAAAGCCCACACGTTGTGCCATGATAGTGCAGGACCCTCCCTCACACCCGCTCTGCAACGCCCGGCAGGTGGCTGTGGACAAAACTTGAAGTTTCTTTTGACTTATCAGAAATACCATTTCTACTCTCATGTAGTCTGTGAACAGATGTAATTTAAAATACTCTGGGAAACCTTTATGTCTGATGACAATATTCCCATTATTCTGATTATTATAGCTTGTTGCTGCCTTGAAAATGCCTCTTTTATTGTTTTGCCACTATTGGAAATGAATATAAAGCAATTAACAGCATAAAGCAGATTGGCTGCATTTTCAGATACATTCTTCATGGAACTTACTAGCCATGAAAAAGCAAATTGTCTACCTAGTTATTTATCTGTGTCTCTATCTGTGCATCAGCTATAGGTTCTAATGTGTAATTCAACTATTTTTTTTAACTTGATTTTTTTTTTTGTCTATTTATTGCTACTTAGGCAATAATTCTGACAGCAATGTAGGTGTTACTTTGATTTAACCAATTTTTAAAGGCAGTTGTGTTTGCCAGACATGAATTTCACTCTCATTAAAGATGAAAGCAAACATTGAAGAGAAAACAGCTGTATGGTATATTTCAGCACTACACTTGTCTCTAGGACTATTTATTTTTAACATAACATGCCATGTACTGAAGAAAGCAACCTATATGCCCTCTCTTTTGTTTCATTTCGATGCTGAATCAAGGGGTGTTGAGTAAAAGAAGCTTAAATGCCTCCCCCATGCCTTCCCAGCACGGTTTTCCAATAATTTTTGAGCATTTCTGCTTAAAGTAGCAATGAAAACTCATTCTGTAGGCATTTGTAGGGGAAAGAAAGGGGTTTTTTTTCTAAAGCACAGCTCAGAAAGTGATTTTCACAAAATTCTCTCTCCTTGGTTTCTTTCACAGAAACATGCTATTTAAATAACTATATTTCTTATTCTTTAAGTGACTGAGAAGGGTAATGAAAGAAAATATCTTGATTGTTCATGGCATGCCATTAGGATTTTGCACCTCAGGATACCATACATTGAAAGCTTCCAACTCAAAAGCACAAGTTAAAGCAAAAGACTGGTGTTTATTGCCAGGGTGGTGTTTGTCGGAAGGAGAAGCAAGCATGATAATAAATTCTAATGTTATCTTTTTGTGATTTTCCTAATATGAGGTCTAGCAGTCTGAGACTTTTTCTCTCCTGTCTTTTGCAGAAAACATACTGCATTTAGTAATTAATTTTTATTTTTTTTAACTGTGTAGAGGAAAAGTTATATGCTTGAACCTGGGTTCTTTAATTAACAGATAAGGCTGAATCCAACGCATGTTCTTCTGCTGCAGCTCAGTTTTTACCTAATTCTACTGTTGGTGTGTCCATGGCACAGGAACATGAAGCAATTTGCCTTGGGCAAACAGTGTGGTTTCTTTTGCCAGCCACATTGGCCCCCAGCCCCACATCAAAAAGCATAAATTTTCTTAGGTCACAGGAGATGTAAAGCAGCAGGAAAGTGTGTTGGAAATGGACAATAGATATTAACTCGTGTCATGATTATGCCAGTTGAGCTAGTAGAGTAGGTAGGATGTGTCTGTATGTTATTGTACTCAGGCTCCCAAAGCAGTAAAGAGGCAAACAGCTTGCTTTTACTAATTCTGCTACTTCAACAGACTTCAAAACCTCAGCTTTTGTCACTTATGTGTTACTAAAAACATGATCAATCAAGTTTTGTGCATTAGTGGTGGAGTATTCCTAAAAATTGGATGGATTTGCAAAGAAGATCTGCAGACACTCCACAAAAGGGAGGTCTTTGCAGCTGCTGGACGTCTTGTTATCTAGAATGTTAAAACCATCTGCTTCTTAATGATTGTTATTTTAAAAGCAAGTGTCTGTGAATCTCCTATCCCCCTTTTCTCACACGTCCCTGAAATCACAGTTTAACTTACTAAAATATAATCGCTTCCAGGCAACAAACTTTTGTTTTCTGTATTTGCAGGTAGTGAGGTCAGGATTATGATAGAGGCAAAAAGCTGGTGAGATCAGGGAATTTGGGTTCTCTGCTTTGTCCTGCCCAGAGGCTTTTTCTGTGACCTTAGGAAAGACAATTAACCTCTCTGGATCTCCTCTTCCATGTTAAACGAGGATAGTACTACTTAGCTACCACAAAGTGGTGGTGTGGAGCAGAATTCATTTCTGCTTTGTACAATACCTGAGGATCTTGAAGTGAAAATTGTTAGGAAAATACAAAAATGCTAGTCTGTGTAGAAGTGAGGTTTGTGGTCTCTATGTTCTTATGGAGGGCACTTGGTTTAATTCAGTGGGTCTGATATTGGAAGAAGCAGACTTCTATTCGGGCTTCAAGTATCAATCTGCCCTAATAGAAGCATTTATTGAACAAGGTCATGAAGCTCTTGAGGGACCTTGGAGAGATCAGATAAAATGTTTTCTTGCCGAAGCTTTTCTAAAGAAAGGAGAATTTTTAGTGAAAAATACTGTTATTCCCAAAAGATCTGCAAGCCATTCTTTTTCCAAAACCATTCCTCTCTGAACACATATGCTGTGTACAAATTCAGTGAGCAGTTTTGAGTCTACACTTGTTTTCCCTCTCTAGATGTTTATGTTAGTGCATGAAATTTTCCTTGTTCTGCTCATCAGATGCTCTCTCCGACCTTCTTGTGAAGATGCTTTGATTCCTCATATGATCTTCTCCTCCTTCCTCTCTCCCTGATTTGTAGGATAAGGATGTGCAAAAAAAGGTAGCAGCACCTTTAACGCTCTTACAGTTTTAAATCTCACTATCTGTCTTGTTTCTTGATAGTAGGTTTTCCAAGAGATTGCAAGAAGCTACAGTGAATAAAACACATTTACTAGGATTGCTCTCCTGGTGGGATCACTGGTAGAATGGGAAATAGGAACTGTTTTTGTTAGGTTTCAGAGTTGTCCCCCTGATGAAAGTAGCTGTTTATAGGAAGTACTTAATTTTGTCCATGCTTTTTCTGTCATGGAATTACTACAAATTCTGTGGCATTGTAGCTGGTTTTTTTTCAATATGAGAAGAAAAGATGCACATTTCTTGCTTTTTCTGGAAGACATTTTCAATCCACTGTCTATGGAGATGCTGCAGCTATGATCACTGCATGCTTTAGTTATCCCATGTATATATGCCTTTGCCTTTTTTAGTAACCAGAGGCAAACTCCACAGAATCATTGAATATTAAGGGTTGGAAGGAATCTTAAAGATGATCTAGTCCCAATCCCCACTGTCATGGGCAGGGACATCGCCCATATTCTGGCATAAATTCTCCCAAACTTCTGGAATAAAGATGAGAAATGCACTATTATGCCCCAGTAAGAGCAGGAGAGGGCATTTGTCTAAGGCATGTGTATACTGCAGGTTGCTGCAGCCAGGCCAAGTTCCTCTATGATCCTAGGGGTTGGATTTTTCATACTACATGAAAAATGTCAGCAGTGCAATTTTTTCATCTCATTGTAGTAGAACAGTGCAGAAGATAAACCAGTAGAAGTCTGGTGTGCTTCAGTGGTGCAGCTGCTGCTTGTGCAAACCATGCAATTGCATTGATGCTTACAGCATGATCCAGGCCCTGAAAACTGGGGAAGGCAGGATGAGAGCTGGTCAAACACTGGACTGGGGCCTGGTTTTGTCTTGGCAGCCATGCTGCACTGTTTTGTCCAGTCAGCCTGTGACTGTCATTTCTAGAGTTAATGTGGTTTCAAGATTCACTCCAAGGCTTGGAATATGAGATGCCTTTGGGACAAGATAATAAAGAGGAGGCTAATAATGCTGCAGTAGCTTACAGAGATTTTTTTGGTTGAAGAGGGATTAATATGGGTTAACAGCTCCAACATATGTCGTACATACATATGTCATTAGGAAAAGTTTCTTCTCAAAGGAAGTGCTGCAGCAAGGTACCAGAAGGTCTCTGGGGATTTTCAAGACTCATGTAAAGATGATGATCTGTTGGGAACCACTCTGCTCTGGATGGGTTTTCTTTACCTCCTGCTATCACCGATCCTTTTTCCTTGCCCTGTCAAGCTCTGGGGGCTGGCAGTGACAAGCAGGCTGTGCAAGTTCTCCTGAAGCCTGTCTCTTCCGGGAATGATTCCTCTGAATGCTTCTGGCAGGGTTCTGGTGTGATCTGCTAATGTACTGGTGGTTGGATGCTGAGACATTACTCACTCCCATGGAGCAGTACAAGCTGGGGAGGCCAATGGGATCACTCTGTGCCAGGTAGTTTTTCATTAAGATGCCTTGCAATGCGGTGGGTATGGGCAATATTTGCAATTCCAAATAGACTGCTATGCTTGGAAGGGAGGAAGGGAAATCTTTAAGCAGGCAAAGCTGCATTTAGTTGTCAGCCACGAGTAACTGCTCCAAAAGTCCAGCTGGATTTCAGTCTAAAATGTTTACTCCTAGAATGCAAAAATGGTGAGAGAACAACCACATTAATTGCACTGCCTTTGGCAGATATTTTAATTTCTATTCTAGACTGTTTTGTTCTCAAATAGCTTTGGAGTATGCCATGGTCTTCTTGCCATTGAAGGTAGGCCAACTCTGGCAAAATGTCTTTATGCATTTCTACTTTTCCTCTACCTTTATTAATGTAGCTTGCTACTAAAGTCCTTCTCCAGGACTTTGCCAATCCATTTTTAATTAATGTTTAAATAGAAGAATGGAAATAAAAATGAAACCAGCATGGCAACTCCTTTTGTGGTTGTGTTGAGTTAGTAGACCAGGGAGAAGGCATCTGGAAAATATTTTTTGTGTTGTTTCTCTCCAGACTGGTTTCATTGCAAAGTCAGTTTGATGTTTGGACCTGGGTACTGTTTGTGGATCCCAGGAAACTTGCAGGTTCCCTGGGCTGTTTCCCTGCCTGGCACAGAAACTGTTGCTTGTGGTTCCAAGCTCAGTAACAGGACTGCTCTTATCTGAGGTGCCTATCAGGAGTTTCTCTTCAGACCTCAGTACTCAGATTTTGCCATGATCAGGGATGATGCCCTAGGACTTGTGGCTAAGCTTTCAAAGTGGATTAAATGCAAATAGAAACAGCTGTGTAATTCTTTAATTATTTTTTTCATAATGGAAAACATTCATCCAATTAGATGATGAAGTCTTTTGAAAAGGGGTTTGAGCAGATAATTTATGTTCAGCAGGAGAGATTTTTCTCAAAAGGGAGGTGAGATGAAACAAATATTTTCTTGAAGGCAAGGCTGCATGAAGGTGAAACTTTCTGAGAGTTTCCAAATTCACAGCTGCATTTGTAGTAGGGATTTAAGAAAACATAGGAGACCAGTGTTGTCTAATGGGAAAAGCACAGGTTAAGGGCAAAGATCTTTAGTGTTAACTTGCGCTGAAGAATACTGGAAACTGTCTTGCAAACAGTCAAGAATTGACTCAAGTCATACTGTAGTATCATGCTCCTTGAACTCTGTGGATGACTGTGGGTAGAACAGAGAGCAGTACATGCTTACATCAGTCAGCACTCTTGCACAATTCCAGATTCATTCCAGAATTGAGGGCCAGGCCTCATGGTTGGGGCTGCTTTGAGGACATTGCAGGGGACCTGTCAGCTGTGGAGTTAATGCTTGGGTTTGGCTGGGCTCTGGTCAAGTTTATCTTCCATTGAGAATTTGTGTTTGAAGGTGTTGAATCCAACCTGCCTCAGTCGAGACAGTAAATTAAATGACATGTTCCTTGTGAAGCGTTGAATGCTATAATTGCAGAAATTCCCCAAAGCAGCAAAGTATTTGTTTGGATCTTCAGTTTAAATTGATATAGGATTGATCTAGGCTATTTTACTCTAGTGGAGAATTCAACCTGCAGGATCCTAAAGCAGTGGAAAGTAAGATTGAGAAATGAATACAGAGGTGAGGAAACATGGAGCAATACAGCAAGGACACCTGCGGGCCCTTCACGTTTTCTGAATTACAGCCACAGGACTGTGGGCAGATGAGTTTTTTTCTCTCTTGTGCACAGCCTTTCACTGTTCCTTGTTTGGCTCGGAGAGTTTGTTACTCTGTGGGAGTTTGACCCACACCGTAAGCCATATTGGGACTGCTCTGGTGACATAGTTGATGGAGCCCAACAGGAATTTTAAGCTGAACTATCCCTTGGCTGGAATATACTTTGCTGCAGTCACATCTTTGCATACAAGCCTCCTGGTTTGCTTAAACTCTGTGTAGGCATGCAAAGTAAATCCAAAGTAAAAATTTCCCAAATCCTAACTTCTCCTAATGTTCAGGGAGAACTGCACCACTGTTGTTAATATTTCCTCCATGCAAAAAGGAGAGCATGGAAGTGTTTCCTTTCCTGCCTTTGTGGGGTATTATGAGACTGAGGCAACTGAAGAAAATTTGCTGCATGTTTGTAGAACGTGGCTGTGTGGGTGTAAACATATTTGATAAATAATCTGCCATGGAAACTTTAGGGTCAATTTCCAGCCTTCATAACCAGTGGAGTCACAGCATGCAATAAAAGTAAGAAAAGATGGATGCTGAGTGATCAAATCTCACTTTTGTTCCTCCCTCTCAGTGCTGAAGGAAACCTGATTGCCCTCCCGCTGAAACGAGTGGCACAGCCCTGACACTGAGGCTGTCACGGTGTTTTTTCCCCGTTATATTCCAACATGCGACACAATCGCCAGGCAGCAGCTCTGCAGAGCACCACAGGGCCTGCGTGCCCCAAATAGCATCAGTTTTAATTAGCCCGGCGTGCTGTGGATGGATGCCTGGGGCGCAGGCCGAGGGAAGGGTGCGGGTTGCCGGGTGAGGGAAGCGGAGCCGGGCGCTAGAGGGAGCGTGGGCATCTGGGAAAGGGAGGGAATGCTGCTGGAGCCCGGACTGCGTGCTGGGAGGGCAGAGGCTGCTGAAATATTGATATGGAAACCCGCTCGGAGTCACAGACTCTGCGGAACTCCCGCTGTCTGGGGTTCCCTCTGCGTGAGGCGAGGAGAGTCCTGCCAGACGCTCGGCCGTGGTACAGCGTTTCGCCGTCCCGTGCGGCTGAAGCTGTCTCCCTTTGTGCTTTTTCCTGAAGATGGTTTTCCCTCTGCCGGGGTCTCTCATGTGCTCCGTCCCCTCCAGCCTGAGTCGTGCCCGTGAAAGCTCCAGCATGGCCCTGCAGCTGCCGGCGGTGCTGCTGCTGTGGGCCAGGCCGTGTTTGAGCTGTGCGGCCCGGGGAGCAGCGTAGCCGCTCCTGCTGCACCCTCCACCTCCTCCGCTACCCTGCCCCGGTGTTGTCCCCCCGGGGGGACTGCTGACAGAGCCACCTCTCTGCCCGTCTGCTCCCTGTCCTGCACCATCGACAGCGGCAGGGGAGGGCAGGAGAACCCTGGGTTCCTTCGCTTCTCTCCCTGATCCACAGAGGACGCACTTGCCCTGACAGGTCCCTGCCACTTGGCACTCAACTTTTTTACCAAGCTGAAGGGTGTTGCACAAATCTTAGGGTTTATGTTCCTCCTTTCTTTTCTTATGGATGTGGAGGAATAGAAAGAGTTGGAATTCTTACCAGCCACTGCATTGTGGAACAAAGAAACATTTCCTGGGAAATATGGTTGCATTAGCTGATCTCTTTGGGACTAAAACATATGTTTGGGATTTAAAAAAAAATCTAGGACTGAGCAGCTGCAAATCACTTAGGTCAGTGATGGGCTGAAGAACTGGGATGCTGGAAGCAACTGCTTTGACACTGCATCAGTCTGTAACATGGGTACTGCTGGTGCATCTTCAGTGGTGTTGCTGGTAAGCTCCTGAAATGGGTTGAGCCTCTCCTGGGGATTTGCTAGGGGACCCCAGTGAAGGGTTAATGGAGCAGATGACTGGGCACAGAGCTCCTGCTGACTTTCAGGGCAGAGAGAAATGTATGGGTTGAATTCAGATGTGCATCCTTGAGTACCAGAGGAGAGCAGGCTGTTCATGCAGGTTGTCTTTGTGATTCGTGGTCTTGCCGTTGCGCCTAAAATGTCTTGGATTCCCTATCCACGAGCAGGAGTTAACTCACATGAAGGGCTGTCACTGAGGCTTGAAATGGATGGACATTTGCAAAAGCTGTTGTGTGGAAGAGAATGTGTAAAACATGATTTTCTCACTCTTGCCAAAATGCTTTAGGACCTGATAGGTGGAGGGGGGATGGAGTGAAACTTTAATTGGTTGTTAGCCTTTCCCTGCAGTTGGTGTTTGGAAAATCCCTCTCAGCTGTGATCAATACCATGAGGTGCAGGCAGATTTGGCTGGTCTGTGGCCTTATTTGCCTCTGTTAGAGAGCTGGGAGGTGAATCCTTTCTGCACAAGGCAGTGGGTGGATGTCTGTGTATATGGAGACATTTCTCTGTTCCAGTCTTCCTGTCCTTTACTACCAAATCTTACCAATTTTGTGCTTGCAGAATGGCAGACATGACTGTGCATAAAAATGTCTTTTGCTGCCTCCTTCAGCTTTGTATTCCGAAGGTCATTAAAAGGAAGGTCAGTAGTATAACTTTTTTTTTTCCCTTTTTTTGAGAAGACTGAGGCATGCAAGAGAGGAGGGATATACTCTGGGCTGTGATCAGTATTGATGGACTACTTAATAACAAAGGACTTACTTTATTGCTGCAGCTTAGATGCTGTATGTATTTTTTTTATAAGAGATTGCATGAAAGGAAAAATAGGTGAGGTGTTAAGAGGGGAAAGAACAGGGCTCTCAATAGTAGAAAAGTAGAACATGGTCAGCTAAAATCATTAACAGATTGATCAAGTTAAAGCATTGCAAAGTTCTGTCTCAAAGGGTTTTAAGATCATCATTGTCTGCTGTTCCAATCCCTTTACCTGCTTGGCTTGACAGATCAAGCCATTTCAAATTATAGCTCCTTTTGAGCTGGATGAGCATCAGCATGATGAGACTGTGGGAGCCATGAATTTGGGCTTTCATTGGAAATGCAGACAGGAGAGGAATCGCATCTGTCTGATCAGGGGAGTGGGAGCTGACACTCAGGTATGTGGATTGTTTGGAATACTCTAGGATGATAGCACAAGTAGATTTGTGTGCCTGTTTGTGCAGTTTTGCATGGGATAATGTAGAAGCATGCAAAGTTCAAGGGTCTTGTAAGCTTCTGTGGTCATTAAGGTGGCCTTCCCCTTTATGTTCCACTTCACAGCCAAAGGGGAAAGTCTTTGCCCAACACCAAGTGCAGAGCAGAACTGAAGGGAGGACACATGCTCACAGTGTGTGGTGGGAGAGGCAGACATGCACACCTGCCTACTGGGCTCTGAAAAACATGTTTGTACCTGGCCTGAAAAGAGGTTTGCCTGTGAGACAGATTGCAAACCCATGGGATAGCCATGCTACTTGAGACAGCTGGTATTTCAGAAGAAAGAATCTTTGTTCAGGTGTACTTTGGCAACTATTAGAGCAACACCAGGATAAAGCCCCATACAGTCACAGTGTTCATATCAGGTGTCACAGAGGTATAATAGAGATTGTTTAGCTGTCTATGGTCAGACTTTATGGGTAGCTGAGCCTTTACCTGAAGGGCTTTCAGTAAAATGTGGGATATGGAATACAGCAGAACAAGATCTGGCCAGGGCAGCCCAACAGATTATGATTTCTGCCAAGTGATTTGGAGGCCCTGTCCCAGTAAGCATGCTAAACACTTCAGCTGTCTGGTCTCTGAAGGGCCAGGAAATGAGCAAAATGCTTGGTCATTTTGTTAAGCAACAGAAGTTTGCAATCACTTAACTGTGTGCCCTCCCAGGACTCTTTTCTCTCTCAGTGTTTGCTATCATCTCTGTCGCCATCCCTTGTTCTGCTGCCTGTTTGGAGGGCTGAAGAGTGGCACAAGGTGTACTTGGCTGAGCATTACAGATGTGCTGGAGAGCTCACTGTGACTGATCCATCAATCAGCTGGAGCCCTTCCGGCTATGAACGTGGATGCTGGGTGCCTTATGGTTCAGGCCAGATATTATTTTGGGGCCTGCTTCTTCACTCAGCTCAGCTTAGAGGAATTCTGCACCTGTGTGACCTTTTATCTCCTGTTGAGTTCAGTTCCAATTGGTCCAAAGATTCCAAAGTTATCCTTCCAGTGCTAACTCACACATAGCATGGTCTGTTGATCCAAAGCAGAAACGGTATCTTTTTCAAGGCACCTAAACCACAACTACAGCATCAGCACTGAGGAGTCCTTAATTTTCTTAAGTGTTTATGTTGGTTTTTGCTATCCTACCTGGGAACTGTTCCTTTAATCAAAAGTCACCACTGCTGGTAGTGTAACATTCTAAGTTTGCTTATACAGCAGCTCTTTGTGGCAGGTTCAATGTACCCGCCTTTCCCTTTAATTAATTTCAGATTATCCACATTACTTGTTCCACCTCACATACTGCAAGTAACAAAACCTGCCTTTCTGAGTTGCACTGAGGTTTTGTTCTTATGACTCTCAGCTTTCTGTGGCTTTAAAAAAAAAAAAAATTATTAGTGCTTCCTGTAGTGCTCCTGGAAAGAGGCAATAAACTGGTTTGGGGAGATGGAAAAACGACTCACAGAAGGGGGAAATAGGCAGGTCTAACGCTGCAGAATGAGATGAAATGTTAGATGATAAAATATTGAATCATTTGAGAATGCTATGTCCTCTGTAGAAGAGGAGAGTCTCGTTTTCTTTCCCAAAGAAAAAGTTTAACAGTCATGAAAGTCACTAACTAGTGGATGCTTCTTCTCAGACAGGTTGGAATGAGCCAGAGTTCTCCTCATGTGCTCATCCTGGAGGAGACAGGGGTGAGAGGCCACAGCTGATCCACTGAACATGTCAGAACACAAGAGTGAGTCAATATATGTGTGAAAGTGTTCTGTTTCACACCTGATGGGGAAACACGTTGTCTAATGCTGCACATTCTTGCCTGAGAGAGTTGGCTGTAACACTTATTGCCCTTGGTACCTAAGAGGTTTAGCAAAACAAAGCCTGCTGTTACCTGTGTTTGTCAAAAAATCAGCTGCCTGGGAACACCTCAAAGTCGAATGGGAGGGGACAGGGTGGATCTTTTTTATATCTTTTAAAGTCCCATTTTAATCACTAAATTGTTTAAAAAAAATTGGTTTTGAAACGTAGGGGATACTATGCCTATATTTATATGTGTGCAAGGATATGTGACCTGACAACTACTGAACTAGGTATGTAAGCATATAATTACAAAAAACCTAAGTACCATGTAGCCAGGGATAATTTGGGGCCATAATCTGATTTTTCCTGCTTTTCCTCTATTCCCTCTCTATGCCCCCCACTGTGACTTGTGGGCTCTGATGCTGTTATATGGTACTGCAGGTCCCTTCCTCCTCTGTCCTTTGCTGTGGCCTTTGCACAGTGGCAGTGACTTGGACAGGCTTTGGTATGAGTCAGAGTGAAGGGTTTTCTGTGCCTGTCACAGCTGGCAACCCTTAGTTACACACCAGGTTCCTTAGGTTGAAACTGGTTATTGGTGTGCTGAACTTGGAGCTCTCCTAAAACATGTGTCCTCCCTGGGTTCAGTTCTGCTTTGCTCTCATCCGCAGATCACACTGATCAGGAGATGGGAGGGAATGACAGCAAGGTGGAGAGAGCCAGCAGTTGGTTGGGGTCTGTCCTTTCAGTCTTTTCTGTCTTAAGCTGAAAGCTTTATTTTTCTTTTTCTTTGGAAAAAAAAAATGCCTGTGGAGTTTTTTGGTTTTAAGAGAGAAGTAGAAAAACTGTGTTTAATGATAAATATTTGGAACAGGGGAGGCTTTGTCCCAGCCCAGCTGTATGTACAGCACCTTGCACAAATTTTGTGTCTTTAAAGGATGATGTACATGATAAAGAAGGTAGAACCTTGCCATTTGTTTTTACCTGCATGTATGGAATTTGAATTCCCTGAAGAGGAGGCAGCATGGGCATTCCCTGCCAGCTTATTTCTACAGAACATAGATGATCAGTTGTGATGGGGCAGATGTGACCTTTTCTGCTGTTTCAGACTTTTTGACACCAGCCTCTGCCAGTCCCCAGAGTGGCACACTGGTCAGTTTTGTGCTTGCTTTCTCCCTCCTGAATGTGGGGCCAGAAGGTGTTTTGCTCCTGTGATAGTCCCCTGTGGTGAATTTTTCTTAACAGTGCTGGCTACAGGGAAGCTGGTAGCTTTTTCAGGTTCATTCTTTATTTAAATTCTCTGCCTCCAGAGGCACGCTTGTGCCTGACTTGTCCTGATGCATTTTCCTTGGGCATCCTTCTGCTGTGGCAGCTCCTGCCCAGGGCACGGACAGAAAATGAACCTAAGAGATGGAATTAGCACCAGAGGAAAAAAATCAGTCCCCTGAGCAAGGCATGCACAGCCACTGGGGACTTAAATAGTGTTTTGATGATGTACTCCTTTGTGCCTAAGTCCTGCTGCAGGAGAAGGGAGGAAAGTGATTATTTGAAGTCAGGGGATCTGACTCCCAGGAGTCTGGGACACAGTCAGTTCAGGTTAGACATGCCATGGCTGAATGATACTTGGAGTTGTCTCAGACAAGAACTGGGCAGAGAAATGCTGTCAGGAGGCTTTTCTCCTTCTTGTTTAGGCTGAATGGGTTATTCTCACCTGCCAGGGTGCATAAATTGCTGTCCTGTGAGCTAAAGCTTTAGACCACTGACTAAATGGTCTGCCTTGCCATTAACTGACGGGAGAGGAAGGATGTCAGTAAATGCATATTAGCCTTTCAAGGCGTACTGTTCAGCCCATGTTAGTGTTCTAAAATCCACTCTGGTTTATGGTGATTTTATGCTGATGTTCCTTCAGTAGAGCTTGATTTCTAGTGTGGGCAGGACCCTGATGTGAATATTTCTGTGTGCAGGCTTAGTTTTGCCAGTGTGGGTCTGTAAGTGTCTTTATGTATCTCCTTTAATTTGTACCCTTGACTTTTTTTTTCCCCATTTGTTTTATATTTTCTTTTCTATTGCCCTGAAATTGGGACAGTGAAAATTACTTTATCTGATTGTGGGGAACATGATTAAGTCTGTGACTTAAGAAAGGAAGACTCAGGTATTGGTGTAGTGTGGGCAAGTATCTTTCTCTCTTTCTTGCACTGATGAGAAACTTGGATGTTCAAGAGCACAGGCATGTGCTTTAGCAATAAAAAAGTAACGTTAATTGCCTGCCAGTGGTTTGGACACTTGAGGGTGAGAATTGTCAAGCTGGAACTTGCCAAGTCTCTCTTCTTTTAGAATATTTAGAATAAAAATCTCATTGTTAAACTGTATCCTAAATGCTGTTGGGCTTGTTCTGGGAGAAGACAAGTATCCCTTCCTACTGCACACAGTGTCTCTCAAAGTCGTTTGTGCCACTGTGGGCTCTCAGTTCACTGCTTAGCTAAATATCTTTGCTGCTTCTGGGGGGTAAATGTTCTGAGAGGTCACAAACACCTGCCTTAATGGAAGTTGGAGGGAGGGAACCATTTGTAATAAACTAGCAAACCAGGCGTGTAAGCATTGTGCTATGCTGTAGTCACGAGCTGGGGTTGCCAGCCTCTTCTGTGCTGTTTTAGAAACAGCTGCTATGAGGAAAAATTTTTTTTTTTTGGCTGGGTAGATAAAGAGTACACAGACTTGGCCAGACAGACCAAGTGCTGTGAGTGATCTCTTTGCCAGACTGGAAATGGTGTTCTGGATCTCTCACTTCTGCTTGGAGTAACTTGTCACTGGAACCCTTTGGTTTGTCTTTTGTTCTCTCTCTTTAATAAAACTGCTGTGCTTGGTTTAAATCCTTGCTATTGCAATAAAATCTTGATAAGGACCTTAGCTTGATGAAGCAGGAGCTCCTGTCATAGCAGCATGTTTTATTTCAAGGGCATATTTTTCATCTTCGTGATGCTGAGTAGGGCAACAGTAATACCTTCAAAGTCAATGCTGATGCACTGATGAAATGTCAGTAAGATGAGAATTAGACCCATGTGCCTTCACCTTCTCTGGCAGCTGGCAGGCTTGGACAGGATGGAATTTAAAAGCCTCTTCCATCTGCAAGACTGTGCTTCTACCAGTGTTTCATAACAGACAGCAACCAGGAGAGCATTAACACAGTGATAAATTACCAAGTGTCAGAAGCCATCAAGCTGCCTGGTGAAGCAGAGGTGTCTCTTGGAGGGGTTCAGCAATCTAGGAATGCAGTCCTTTAGAAGTAGCTTTGAGTGATGATGAGGGCTTCACTTTCAAGTTCCACCAAGCAGTGTCCAAACAGCACATCAAACAAAAATGAGACTTTTTTACTGCCTTGGTAGAGACCATCCTGGCTTGTGGTAAGGCACATTTCTCTTGCTGTCTTGCTTATTGCCTGAGCTCTGAATCAGTTTCACAGATTCCATTGTTGGCTGTGACCTCTCTAGCCCAGATGTGATGGTCCTTCACTGCTCCTGGGTTTAGGTTCCCCTCTAGCTCAGGTCCTGCTGGCTTGTCTGACTGGGGCAGGAGTGCTTTATAGGGCCTTGATGAAAGCCGAGAGAAATAATCTGGGTTTTGGCTCAGGAGTTAAGGCTCCTTAGCACTTGAGGATGAATTACTTAAAGCACAAACAGGCAGTGCAGTAAAGGTGGTGTATTTATTACAGCAAGTTCCCATTAACTCTTCTTCTTGACAGGTTAAATATCTCTAGCTGTTCTTGTCCACTGTCATATAAGGTCTGACTCAAAGCCAGTGAATTCTTTGCATTTCTATTGACTTTAATGGGGTTTGGACATGTGCCCAGGATCATAAGATCAGATGTGCTGGACGAGACCAAAAGTCCATCTATTCCCAATGTCACACTGCTCAGTAGCACAGCTGTATCTGGCAGTGAATTGTATCTGGCACCTCTCTGGAATCAAGAATACATAGTACAGAGAGCTCTGTAAATAACTGACTGCTTGCCTTGGTGTTTTTGAGAGTGTGCGGGCTGGTTGGCAGAATGGAAGTAGTTTGGGTTTAATCCCTAATCACCATCGCCATCCTGACAAGTCTCCCCAGGTTTGGACTTGGACCAAAGTTGCATTTTGGTTTAAAAAAGACAAACAACCACAACCAACCAACAAAATAAAAACCACATCTCCCTGAATTTTAAGAAATTGTTGAAAGAATTTTTTTTAATGGAAAGGTGGAGGGCCACAAGGCTGGTGAGGGGCTTGGAACACAAGCCCTATGAGGAACGTTTGAAGGACTTGGGGTTGTTTAGCCTGGAGAAGAGGAGGCTTAGAGGTGACCTTATTGCTCTCTACAACTTCTTGAAGGCAGGTTGTAGATAGGTGGGGGTCGGTCTCTTCCACCGGGCAGCAACTGACAGAACCAGAGGACACAGTCCCAAGCTACGTCAGGGAAGGTATAGGTTGGATATTAGGAAAAAATTTTTCACCAAAAGAATAATAAAGTACTGGAATGCTCTTCCCAGAGAGGTGGTGGAATCACCATCTCTGGATGTGTTTAAGAAAAGGCTGGACATGGCACTTGGTGCTATAGTGTAGATTCTGAGTTGAGGTGTTAGGACATAGGTTGGACTCGATGATCTTAGAGGTCTCTTCCAACCTCATTATTCTGTGATTCTGTGATACTTTTATTTTAAAAGGTTAAAACAAAATATTTATCGTGTAGTTATGAAAGCAAAGTCAGCACAATTTGGAAGACACAAAATATGTTTGCCTTATTAAATTGTTATTTTACTGTAGAAAGTCATGCTTGAAGATACTGCTCCTGTGACTTTTTGTGCTATGCTGTCTTGGTATAAAGTCAGTGAAAAGAAGGTTGCAGGTTTATGTGCTCTTGTTGGAGGAAAGGAGTGAGCTCCACGGGTAAAAATAGAGATTATGGTGTCTGATGCAGGACCTGCTTGTAAGGTCATGTTGTTTTGTGTTAATTACAGGAATTACCTTGCTGACGTCAGCTTGTAAGTCAGCAGGGTGGATACTCACACTGTTCTGGAGGTGGCCAAAAAATGACAGTAGTTTAGAGAGTTGTTTTTGGTTGTGTTTGTTAGTTTGTTGGGGGTTTTTTGGTTTGGTTTTTTTTTTTTTTTAAGACATTTTTAAACTGAAAACTTCAAACTGAAATACACATATGATTTTTGTTCGTTTATTTGTCTGGGTTTTTTTAGTTTTGGTTGTCATTTATTTAATTTTTAATATGGGTTTCTTCACATCTTTTTGCTAATAATACCAGTTGATAGAAACTAAAATCAAACTCCCTCCTCTTCATCCTGATTTAGAAGCTCACCAGTTTGTGGCTTGGTAGGTTGGGTGTGTTTGAGAATGGAGGGGGAGTTACACTTCAAATCTAAATTACTTGGTCTCATTCCTGAGATACAAGAAAAAACTATAGGGGGAAAAAGAAGTAGCATTTACCAGCAGAAAGGTGCAACTGAAAGGGAGTCATGGGTGCCTTAGGGAGCAATGGGGTAGAGCTTTAATGTGTACCACTCCTGCAGGATGGACAAATATGTGGGAGCTCAACCTTTAGGCTTTACACCAACCACTGACAAGTTGTTTCCCTCTGTGCCTCAGTTTCCCCACCTGTGAGAGGCAACTGACCTCGTTTGCAAAGCCCTGGGGGAGGGACTGGTGGGAGGCACTGGGTAAGCACTGTTGTCTGTAGCTATTGGCAGCTGAGGTCTGGACCAATGTGCCTTTCTTTCTCCTTCCCGCAGGGAATCAGATATTGGCCACTGTTCAAGGCAGGCAATAAATGCAAACAGTTCTACTGTATTTTTTCAATCTTAATTTTCTTGGGTGGCAAAAACAGCATAACAAAGTTGTGAGACCTGTGGCCTGTTTGAATGTGACCCCGTCTGTCTGCAGTGGGTTGTAGTCTAAGAGCTGCTGTGTAGATGTTCCAGTTGAATTCAATTTGTGGTTTGCTTTTTGAAACATAATTTCATTTCTAAGTGTAGAAAGTGTACAGAGCCAATATTTGTCCTGGTGCTGGGAGGAGAGTCCTAGTCTGATTATTTAAAATGAATTAGTTCTGATGAAATATTTAGCCTTTAAACAACACATTTAAGCAGTGGATTGCATTTTATTTATTAATGGCTGTTGCAATGAGATTTGGAGAGAAATTCTGCTAAAATGCACTGTTGTGATACTGCCAAATATAGTAATGACTGTAATATTTTGTTGAATTATTAATATCCACTGTGCCTACAGAGCTACATAAGCATCAGATTTCAAAATTGCTTTTATCTGAAGACTGATATTTTGCCATTGTTTTGGTTTTTTGGTGTTTTTTTACAAACAATTTCTTAAAAAAAAAATTTGATTAAAATGATAAAAAGAAAGCAGGAAGGCCAGTCAGGTGTTGCCACTGTTTAACTCTTTTTTCATTATCAAAGTACCCCCAGGAAATGTGTCAAAGATTATTTCTTTCTGCCAGCACCAGGTCTGCTTGCAAAGAGAGATTCCTTGTATGGAAAGCCTGCAGTGAAAAGGAAAGGTGTGTGTGGAAGCCAGGCACAGGGCTGAGGGACATCACTGCTGCTTTAGCAAAACAGCCTCGTCCACTGCCACCTCCCCTGCTGCCGGGGGCTGATCTGTACATGTCATCCATCCCTGAGCTTATTGACAAAGAAGGATAGGCAGAGCACTTTTAATCTCTGTGGACCAGATTTTCTGCCTCTAGGACAAAAACTAATCTGTCAAAGGTTGGGCTTCCAGCCAGTGACTCTTCTCCAATAAACTTGTGGTGCTGGCCCCATGAATGATGGCAAATTCTCTCTGTGGGACCCCAGTGCCCACCTCAGGGGGGGGATGTGCCTTACCTGTTTCATTTCACATGGTGTCCAGGATGTTCCCTGCTCCTGGATGCTTGGCCTGATGTGAGAGTGAGATGGTTTGGCCATTGGTGTCCCCCAGCATTACTGTGCCCCATGCCAAGTAACATTTTCAGACAAACTCAGACCTGGTTTAGGGGATTGGGTAGCCCAAGTATGTTTGCTTTTGGCACCTTGTCTTGGGGAGAAAGGAAATTCATCCAGATGGAGGCGGACCCTGATGTTCCAAGTGGTCTCTGAACCAATAAATAGGCCCTAACTTGTCTTACTTTCTAATATGGGCATAACAAATGAAGAGCAAAAGTGACACGAAGGTAAAGGTCTCTCTTGATCTGAGCTCTTGTTTTTCCACTGCTTCCTTTGAATTGAATACAAATTGTCTGAAGTCTCCCTGGATTTTGTCTGGGGCCTGTAATACCAGTACAGGGTGGTGAAGATGTGGGAATACACCAAAGATTTCCCTTATCCACCTAAAGCTATTGCTCTGGAAGCATCCAGTTAGACCACTTGTCCAATTGCCCCTTGCTCTCTTGGGTGATGTTTTTGGTTGCCAGGGAGCTGGGGAAAGCTTGTGACACATGTTTATTATCAGCAACTAGTGTGTTTTCCTCCTCTCCCCAGCATCTTTCCCAGTTTATTTAATCTTCCAATTGAAGATGTCTATCCAAAAGAAGACTTTCTGCATATTTGTGTGTATCCTCAGGTACACTGGAGGGTCTGATTTGTGAGTCTGCAGCCAGAGATGGTGTATTGGGTCTGGCTGGGATGGAATTAACTTTTCCCAAGGCAGTGCTCCTGGTGCTGTGCAGGAGCATCTGTAGCTGGAAAGGTGTTGGCACACAGTTCTGGCTATTGCTGAGTTACCCCCCACCCCGCAAAGGCCAATAGGCTGGGGTAGGTGAGGGGCTGAGAGGGCAGTGGCATCCTGTAACTCCTGCCATCCGCATGTGTTTTTTTATACAGGCTCTTAACTCTCCCTGCTGTGCTGTCTGTAGCCATGGCCTGGAGAGATGGTGTGAGGGAAAATTGGAGGCTTTACTCCATGGATGGCTCCTGGGAGCTTCCCCAGGGCTTTCTTGTGTCTGGTTAGTGGATCAGCCTCAAATCAGTGTCTAGGGAACAATTAATGCGCTGAGCTGGGCTTCCTGGCTGCTGGTGAGAGGGTGCCCAGCATCGCTGGGGGATTTGAGTGGGGCTGGTGGAATGCTGCAGGGGTGAGAGGAGGCAAGTTTTTTAGAGGGTTAGCTGATGATTCAGACAGCTTAGAACAGCCCTACCTCAGAACCATGCACAGGGGAGGAAAGCACTGGTGGTCTAGAGATGGCTTCAGGAGTCTTTGGGTATTTAGCCCAGAAGGAAAGTACAATTTCCTGCCTGTCCTAATGATCTCTGGCAATTATCTGCCACCTTCTGGTGAGACAAGGGGAGATGTAACGGGAGAAGGGAAGAAGAGGAAGCTGGAGTCTTAGTAGTGGTTGGGTTGTTAAGGGAGATGAAACACTTGGCAGCCAAGCTGGAAGATGGGAGTGGGGAGGCCAGATGACAGTGAGGATGAGTCAAGCAGTGCTACAGAAAGTAGTGCCCAGATCAGGATTCCCCATGTCAGCAGTTTTTGGGCCAGTATCTTTCTCAAAGAGTTTTCATGTGTGGGGGAGGAATGTGATCCTGTGATGTACCTTTGGTGTGCATGGACAAATGTTCCTCCACAGTAAGGCCATGGTCCTCTCAGCTTGCTCGGTCCCATGCTCCCATTAACTGCATTGGCAGTGACCCATCAAAATCCACTCCAAAGTACTGAACTCCTTTCACTACACAGTATCATGGGAGAAATATTGAAAGTCATGCCCTGTTTAACCTCAGAGAAGTTTCTCTGATGGTATCAGACATATGCCACAGTGACTGCACAGAGGAAGGACACAGATACTTGGTTATGTCTCATTGGCTTTGCAGAGCGTAATAATCTATTGTGAGGAAGAAAACCACTTCAGCTCAAACAGGCAAATCGTGGTAGTAAATAAACTTTCACTTCTGTGCAGGGGGTTGTCAGAGAGAAGTGATGGCAATAAATAGATTAATTGGGTTTCATAGAAACATAGTAATTGTATGTAGTCTATCTTGAATATAAATAGAGGGATCCAAGCAGATGATGTGCTGAGTGAACATACCGTCCTTGACTCCTGTAACTGCTCCAGAGAGCAAAAGCTTCCTTCTTGTGTATTTGCACACTTGTTTCTGGTGTTTGTTGCTTACCTTTTGCCACCAGAAATTGGCAGCCTGCTTCCACTTGCTAGAAGACAGATTTTGCTTACCACTGCAATATACTGTGATGTAATTGTGACCACCCAAGGCTTGGTCTGAAGCCCTGCTGCCTGAAAAAATAAACATGAGCTGACTTATCTTTCTTTAGCTGTCACTTGTGTTGTAGTCTTAGGCTGTGAAATGCATTTATGTGGTGATTGTCTCAGCAAAGATATCATCCATTTTTTCTGAATTTCCAGACAATGTCTTGTTTGTTTTACATATTGATATGCACGTTACTGCAAATGTGACTGAAACAAAGTGATTCTTGCTTTCTAGTTTTCCCTGCTTAGACTGTGAAGAGAAAATGGTCTGCTTGCAGGCATGAATTTCTTGGGAAGAGGGGAAAGCACCAGCGAGTTCTTTGTGTGTATTCAGCCGGGCCTGATCTGGGTCAGGTGCTGGGGGGTGGCTCTGTTCCTGTGCAGTTCTCTTTGTGTGTGGTAAAGCTGCAGCAGTCCCTGAATGCAGGGGATGAAGAAGTACCAGAGTAGTGGTCATTGCAGTGTGACCCATGCTGCAGTTCCCCTCTGAGTTAAGCATTCTTTTTCAGTGGTGTTATCCTACTCTTACTTAAATAAATCCTAATGGACTGCAGTCTGTAGAGAATTTGAAGAATACAAGCTACTGTCTCTGTTTTGTTCCAGGCAAGAGAGCCCTGGATGTTTGAGCTTCCTTGGTCATGTTCTAATGATTACTGCTGTTGACGCACATAGGAAGTAAACTGCAATAAGGAGAGTTAATATTTTGTCAGGAAACTGTGTATTAAAAATTTATACCAGAGTATTTTCCCCAAAATCACTTGTATTTTGCTTGCAGCTGGAAGAAGAAAGAAAATACAGAGGAAAGAATGAAAACCTTTCAAAATGCTTTATTAATATATTATCTAAGGTGACTTTGCTTTCAAAAGAATTTTTTTTTCATGTTTAAGTGACATCATTAAAAAATGTTAGCCCTGCTAAAAATTTTTAAAATTTTTAATATATTGCTGTTTACTAGTTTTATGGCAAATGTTAAATTGAGTAAGAATTTTCACTTAAAAACTTCAACTGCATGTGCGTCTACTTTTAAAGTGAGAATAAAATCAATATCATGAGTCTGTATAAGACTCATGGGAGAGGAGAGTGATTACAGAATTACTATTGACATGGTTTTCAATCAATTCTCCAAGAAAATTGAAAATTTCTTGAAAAGTTTCAGCTTTAATCAAAGGACTTTAGGACAAAGTACTCTATGAAAAATGCCAGGAAATGGCTTTGGTTAGGAAATTTCTTTGATTGTTTTTGTTCAGTGCTGGAAAAAAAAAATTAAATATTTTGAGCAACTTTAAAAATTGTGTGATAAATATTTACAAAAACAGGGAAAAGGTTGAAACTTGAAATAGGAGGACAGATACTTCCCAGTCAACTGCAGTCATAGATAAATCTGTCAACATTTATAATCTGAAATAGGAAGTTTAAATATCAAGTATCATGTGCTGAATTCTTATATTGAACTGCCTACAATCAATCCATAGGGTCAACTTTTAAAATGTCAGAGGTTTAAATGTACGTGTTGACAGGAAGCTGAGATTTGCTCAGAACACTTGTGCAGCCCAAATTGCCATTTTTCCCAAACATGGTGCTTGTGACCAGTCAGTCTTGCTGGCAGCATTTCTGAAGTAATTGGCACTGTCTTTAAAGACTCTTAGTGTGGTTGCATTTTGGGGCACTGGAGCTGATTCCCCATTATGTTTCATCTGGAACTTTGCCCCTGGTAGTTTTGGCCTTAGTGGAATTTTTTTTTTTTAATTAAATGCTGCTGTGAGAGGGGAAATTACTTGAGGAATCAGGTGAATTAATGGTTATTTCAAAGGAAGATCTATCTGCTCTTGAAAGTCAAAAAAGAATTCAGCATCTGCTTTCAGAGCAAGGCTGCACGAATGGATGAGGAGAGACAAAGTATGATGGGGGTTTGTGCTGGCACAGAGGGTGTCACCACAGCCCATGCAGACACACCATTGCTGCAGTGCTGGGCTTTGAAAATGGCCCCTCTTAAATAAACAGCCATCTGATAAAGACCTTTAGAGGAGCTGAGAGTGCAGTTCACTGATTAGTGAGCTGTCATCTGGCGTCAGGATTTGGTGCCATCTCCTTGTTCTTGGGTGTCTGGTTACCATAAATCTCAAGGACTCCTTGGAAGCTCTGAGGCACCCTGGTCTTTTGGGAATTATGTCCACAGGTTAATGCCTACTTTGAGGCTGAGATCAGGCATTTTTGGGTCTGGCAATGATGATTCATTTGAAGTGAAAACTGAAACCTTTATGGTGAAAGGAGATAAAAAGGAGAGGAGAACATAATGCAGTAAAAGAGTTTGCCCAGTTTTTCGGGTTATTTTAAGTATTATTATTTACTACATCAGTAGTTTAAAACTCTGACTTTGGATCTAGTCCTCTCTACTTGACTTCTTGTGGTGCTAATGATCTCTGCTCAAAGAACCTTCAGTTCAAGCTCAGCATCCTGTGAATGAGAAGAGATCCCCCAGGCCTCGACCACCAGCTCTCCCTAGTGCTCTACAAGATGTAAAAGAAGAAGAAAAAAAATTCTTTTCTCCTGGGTGATGGGAGAAGGGCTGCCACTCAGATATTACTCAGTGTATTGTGGGCTGTGCACTGGAGGAGTTGAACTGCTCTTCTCAGAGTCTCTCAATGTTTAAGAACACACTGATTAGGAGCAGGTAAAAATAGCAGTGTAGGAGGTTGCTCACTAAAAGACTCCCTTAAGTAGGAGGAGAAAATAGAAACTTTGCTGATTATCTACATATATGTATATATACACACACACACAGACAACCCCTGCTAGGAAACTCTGCAGGGAGTTGGATGTGCAGCAGCTTGTGATCTGGAAGTAGCTGGTTGGATTATCCATGAAATACGCTTTGTTACTTCAGTCATCAGCTCCAATGTGTTTGTCACTCTCTTCAGGATTTTTACCTCATTTCCCTAGTGTCCCAGAACCCTTTCTCCCATCCCTAAAACATTTATTTCAGGAAATTGTCTTCCAAGAAATTCTTCCTTGTTTAGTCTGTGCAAGAAGCATGTCCTGTGCCAGCCTCATCCCAATCCTTGCCTATGTGTGAGTCTTGTGGCTCACATCAGCAAGTGTGGTGGCTTTTTCAAGCAGTGATGAATGATGCCATGGGGCAGAAAAAGTCCAAACCTTTAAAGATGTGTGCTCTTGGGGAAGGGATCTGTCTGGGCTTCTTAGGACTTCAGCACACTCCTAATTTTT